>VURO01011804.1:11626-34171 GCA_015108175.1 Pelvicachromis taeniatus
CTGTTAACAATGAGATAAGGCTGAATCCTACAGCCCCCCCCCCCCCCCCCCCCCCCCCACCACCAGAGCTATTAATCTCTGACTAGCTATGCTTCCATTTGTTAATTTACACTGTCAAAACATCAGTCTTTTAAAATTAGCTCATTGTTCGGTCATCTGTTCATCCCCGTTTTGCACTGTAAACAGAATGGAACGTTATTCTTTGTCCAATCACAACAGATTCACATTTAATTTGCCAAATCATATAATCTCAGTGTGCTGGCATTCTTAAATGGGGACCATCAATGTTCGCATCAAAGAGTTACTTTTAGCCAAAATCATTTTGTTTTTTTCCTTCTAACTAATGTTCAAATAGAGTGATTTTATTAAATCTAAAACATTCATGTGGGCACTACTGTAAACGTGCATCAAAAGAGCAGCAAGCTATATTCATATGTTTTATTGCATAAAATATAAGACTGTGAAATCCACAGTTTCATAGACATACCAGAAACCCTTTGTTCTGCTGGATTTGGCTTGAAGGAATGAACAATCTAATCAAAGCTTGTTCCCCCTGAAGAATACTGTTAATGAGTTGCAGCATTCTCGACATTTTCATTCTGTCTTCTGGGTATATATTCTAATAATTCTTGATGCCTAATTACCACCAAAAAGCTGTAAAATGTTCTAAAGATGGACAGCTTCAGCGTGTAGTAGGCATAATGACACTACTACTGACATGAATTATTTTGAAAGCTGACATTTAATGGTAAGAACATTTTGTGATTTACATTATGTAGAAGAAATTTTTCTGTGATTGCAAAGACTCAGCAAATGTTTAACAGGTCAACAGTGACACAGTTCTCTAACACCTTATGTTGTTGTGGCACCATTTTGCGCTTCTTATTGAATAGTTAGACACCTGCTGTCTGTCACTCTTCTTCTACACACATGGCAGTCTAAGGAGGTACACAGCTGAAATATAGATTAAAATAATTGTGCAAAACAGACTTTTTTCCCCTTTTATAGATATATTTCTTTACTTCACATTCCAGTAAATGCTTCAGTGTCCACTGTCATTCTGACAGCCAAGAAAGTCTGGATTCCATTCAGTGCTGGAGTCAAACCCAAAAAGTGCTGTTTACCAGTGTGATACATTAACTAAGTCATTTGGGATGAATGGTCTGCATTTTTCTTTTCTCGTTAAACCATTAAGCCTTGATAGAGAAGACATGGACTTTTGGATCTGTTGGTATATTCCCCACCCTCTTCAATCTTGGAAGCCAGACTCCTCTCTGCCTATTAGGATTTTTTTTTGCCAATAAGAAAACATTTGGTGTAAGTCATAAAGTCAGAATGGAAATAGAATAAGGGGGAAAAACACTTAGGGAAATAAAAAACACCCTAATGCTGAAACATGCCCAAATGATTTAGAAATATCACTAATTGTGAATGTTCATTAAGCTATGTATCGAAGAAACTTGAAATTACATCAGAAATTCGCGAATTTTTCTATTAACATTCATGTTGGAAATTTATCATCAAAGCTTTTTATAATAATAATAATAATAATGATAATAATGATAATAATAATAATAATAATAATAATAATAATAATATGATGGCACCAATTAGTCTCCTTGTTGTAGTCTAATCACTGGCAGCTGCTGAATACTGGAAATCCAACAATTAAAGTAGAAAATAAATTATTAAAATAAGCTACTAGATATAAAGTGTTCTGTCTTCTTTCCAATATATTTTGTTTCATTATTAAAGGTGAGCTGGAACCCTTTCAGGTGTCATTAGCGTTACTGGTCTGTGTAACGTTTCTGGGGTCATTGATTTGATTTTCTCAGATGCTAGATGAGTTCCTTGGTTCTTGCTAGCCCATATAGGACAGCAACACACAACAAAAACACAAGTGCCACAATGGCAATTTATATACTATAGAGATTATGCTATGGTAGAGAAATCAATTCTGAAAAATAAAAATGAAGCATAAAAATATTTCTCATTAATATTACATTTTTACATAGGCATAGGCTACAAAAGAGAGAGCGCACAAAATATGAAAAAACAAATCTGACTGCACCGAAAACTATAGGCAAACACGTTTTTGTCCTTCTCTGAGTATAAGAAGCAGCAAAAAACATTTTTCAACACTTTAACTTTAACACTGCTAATGACTGAATCACTCCAGCTAAATTCTTTGGTTGGTTTCCAGTTTAACTGTAGTATTCTTTCTGTAGTCTGTGTGCTTTACAAACGCTATATTAAACAGAACCTTTGGTTCACTTGGGCTGCCCCTTTCATTAAATTTTTGTTTTATTGTTGCTTGTTCAAACTCCAAAATGAGTATTTTCTATATTACTATCTGCATTAAACAACATCTAGAGGATTTTTTATTTATTTTTTTTGCTGTCTAGGAATGCATGCTTTCTTTTTGCTTATGTTTTTCCAAAGAGCAATGTGCTCATATATATCTGCAAAGAAAGAAATGCAAATGTAAGGAAGCCATAGAAGTTTTTAGTTGTTGATGAAATGTTAGAACGACCTTCATTCTTTTACCCAGCAACAAATGAATAAAAAGGATGCCATTCTCAGAGAGTAGTTTAGGTTGCACCCTCTTGCTCACCGCCCTGTGCCAGATGAGAGTCCCCACTGACAGAGATTACAGAACGAAGATGAAAAAAGCTTCAAGCTGTCTCCAGGCTTTGCACACAAGACAACAAGGGACATCACGCTGTATGCCACCTTGTTGTCTCCTTTGTGCTGTAAACTCTTGGTGCTACAAGAACAGATGAAGAATGAACGCCTGTTAAAGCTCTACAATGAACCTCTGTAGCTGGCTGTTTAGGTTTGTTTTAATTATATTGCGGCTGGGGGCTGAGTTCAGAGAGAGATTCCTCCAGGGTTACTTCCTGTCAGTGCTAATACCCATAGATTTCACTGATGTTCACTTCTTGTGAGTCTTTTTAGGATGTTTTGATATACAGTAGATCCAATACATTTGCATTTCCATAGTAAATAACGTAAAAACAAAGCGTTTTGCTTCATGATAAAATATTTTTCAGTATATGTCATTCATAAACCAGCTGGAATAATATCATATTATATTTCAAAATAAAACGGGCACTAGACTAAATTTGTGGATGCTTCCATGTTGTTATGATACCCAGCTTTAGTATTGTTAACATTTAAAAAGCCAATCTTCTAATAACATTTGAATTTCATGGCATATGCTTTTCACAGCTGCATTTATATAACTTATTGACATTTATCAGCAGCATTTTATAATTCTCAAATACTTCTCACATCTTTTGTGATCTTGTGGCTGGATAATGCGTGATGTGGAAGCTCAAGGCACAAAGGGAGGTTTTCAGAGTAAACTAGTCTTTTTGTGTCTCTACTGAAATACAGCAAAGTTTTGTCAGTCACCACAAGCAGATTTAAGGGACTAACTGAGTTGTAGAGGGCTAGTCACTCCTGTAGAAAATGCTCATTTTTTCTGTAAGGGAGTCTTAGTCCATGATAATTGCCATATTAACACTAATTGTTCAAATGTAGATGAGAAGATAGGACTGATTAGTAATTCTCATAGTTAGTTAGTTACTTAACAAGCCTCAACCTTGTTCCATACACTTTAGTAGTTCTTGAAGGTCAAACATCCCAGTCGAGAAGCTCATACTACCTGTTCATCATATACTCTGATGCATTCATTGAGTTCTCATATAGTGTAAAATACCATATATCTTCTAATAGTATCCCCGGCGTTTATTCCAAAAATTATTCGGCCGGCCTGGTGTTTAAAAGGGACCGGCGGTTGTTGGAGACCGGCTCTTATTCCCTTCTTGGACGGTAGTTACAGTGCTCCAAAACATATTCACAAATAATGCAGTTCCCAATTGTGCTTCTCCTTTGCTCCCGAGTGTCTCCTTGTCTGTGGTAGCCCAGTGCACGAGTGGTGCTCCCCGAAACTTCTCTCCGCCCGAATCTCCTTGAGAGGAAGTAAAAGAACAGAAAATCACAGTTAGCAGGTTCACTAGCCAACAGTTCCAGTTCAGTGTAAGAATCTCACTTCGACGGTCACCGCGCATCCAGCTTAAATGCCGCTGGTCGTAGATGACGGCTGATTAGAAACAGCTGGCCGAGTGGAGGACCAACGACAGCACGGAGGAACTTCCGGGTCGAAGGTCGCCCGGCTACTATTGGAGACTGGCGTCTATTTCTCATGACATGTTTTCAAACCGGCGTTTATTAGAAACGGGCATCAATAAGAGACAGGCCACTGTTAGAAGATATACGGTAAGCAATACAAATAACCATATTTCTGTAATATTATTGTTCAAAATGTCTCATTTGCCTGTTTTTTTTTTGTTTTTTTTGTTTCAGTCACAGTACTGACTTATACTGCCACATAGGGTTCTATGTGGCACTGATGATGCTAGATGACATCAATAAAGCTGCCCAATTATTGAGCAATCAGCCAGCATGTATGACTTCATGTTTACTTGCTTCATTTGTAGCAAATCAGTGAGAATAGAAGAATCAAAGGACACATATTTCCCCCTTGGTTTTAACCAAACGATGCAAATGCAAAGTACACCTAAAATGATATTAGATATGTGCTGTTAGAATGTTAGAATTAAAATACTTAGCAATCAAGAGAGTACTTAGGAAAGGATCTTTTAAGAAATCTACAGTGTAAATGCAATTATGCAGAATAACCTGATCACCATATTAGCACATAAGTGTGTTTGCATGTAGGACTTGGGATTATCTCTAATTAAACAGAACGTGAAACTGAGTGTACTGCGAAGGTTGGGTTTTTTTGTCTTTGTTAAGTGTTAGTAAGCGTTCATACAGTAACCACAATTAACCACAATTTTACATTAAAAAATCTCTTGTCCTTTATTATACCTAATTGCAGCCTTGCAATTATAACAGTCCTTATAATAGTACTTATGACTTACATTTATGTATGCTCTTTGTGACACTGAAGGGGATAAATAAATCTAAACAATTATAATTCAGTTTAGTAATTGTATTGCCAATCAATTTAGAAGCAAGAGTTCGCAAGTTAATTTTGGTGCTATGTATTTGTTTTGCACTGTCATCACAGGCTGTGTATTTAAGGCTTTCATGGTCTATCAGCCATCTTCACAGCTGTAGCAGATTTGGGTAAGGATTATAAAAAAAATACACAGGGTAGAACTCCTGAAGCCAATTTATGCATGGTGAGGTTTGGAAAAGATGTACTGAAATTTTGCAGGAGAAGAAAGACAGTAAATCAGGATGTCTAAAAGCATTCTCGTGAGTGGTTCTCTCACTTTTACACACACTCTTGCTGTCATTTTTATTTATTTATTTTTTTACTAATAATTCCACTGCTTTTTTGTAAAGTCCATAATGTCAAATAAAAAAACTATATTATAAAACTGAATGAGGCATTTAATGGAGTCAGGGACTGCAGAAGCACACTGGCCCAACATGATTTCTGGGGTGAACTCTAATAAGAAATAGATCCTCAGACTGCTTGCTCAGTAGGAGAAAGAGAGGAAGAGGGAGGAAGACAGTGAAGAAGAGAAAGTGACTCTTCACTTTCTCTGCGTTCACTGGCAGCATTAGCTGTGCCACGCCCTTTGTGTCGCTCCTCTGCATGTAAATGCATCATCTTTGCTTTGCTGAGAAATTTTGTGGAAAACCTTGAATATTTGACCATCAAAATGCAAAAGCTTATACAAGAAAAACTATCACGCAAATAGTAGAATCCATTCTGGTTGGGGAGGTCTCTCGATCCGTGTCTTCTTATCGTCTCATATAAAGCATGCACCTGAGGATTATTTACTGCCTTGGTTTAGTGGGCACTCAATACTTATGGATATTCTTCAGTCACTTCTGATTCAATATCAACTTGGCAAAACTCTGCACTGCCACTACACTACGCTCGTGTTTATCAGATCAGTGGCACCCCAGGCAGAATTGATTGGGATAAGAATCGAAAGGAAGACTCTATGCTCAAAATTCAATCAAAATCAAGAGCCACTTCAGCAGTGTCTCACTTAGGATTGATTTGCCAATATGAGGTGTGGTCAGTAACATCAGCAAGCAGCTACACTTTGAGCCTATGAGGGGAATAAACATGAATTTGTATTCTGGATAACATAATGTGATTTACCAATTGGTGTTTAAAATTCTAAAGGCCCAGTTCACTTGGTTCCATTGTGAAATAAGAACTTCTGTAGAGCTCTGCAAGACTTTTGAAGGGTAAATCTTAAATACTTTCTAAATAAAACGCCCTTCCCATTCTGTCTTTCCACTCTGTGTTGCAGGCAGACTATTATCTTTGACATATGTACAGTGGCCCAGCAGCAAAAGAGTGCACAGTGCCCTTCAATTGAGTTATAGTTGCCATCTAAATGTATAATACGTGACTTAAAGTGATGATTAGGCCTTGTTCCAGATTTCTTTTTTTCTTTTGTAGCTTGGTATACTCACATGTCATTTTGCAGCAGCTAACCGCGGCCTAAGGCAGGCCCTCACAGCCACTCCGGATTACTGTAAATTGCTGTGAAGATAAAGCTGTTGCCTGGGAGCCAGACAGGACAGTAATTCTCCACTCCACTCCTATTATGGGCTTTTCATTTCTTCCATTTACTTCATACTGACTGAATGGGACTATACTCTTCATCATCCTTCTACTGCTACCATCTGCCTGCATACCTGCCCTGCGTGAGAACGGATGCCATGCGGCAAATACCAAAGCTCGGTGAAGCTTTAAGGAATAATAACAAAGCTGATTGAAACTTTATTATGTCTATTGTCTTCACCTACTAGAGCAAAACAAAAGCTCTCCCCTGGTGTGAATGACCTCCTTGCACAAACTAAATTACAGCATCACACCAAAATGTGAAACTAATCCTGAATTCATGAGATTAAAGAAGTTGTGCTCAGCAGCGTTCGAAGAAGAAATAATAATCTGGCAGACACACTTCATTTCATTTCCTGGATGCTGACATGCAAATGAGGCTCATTTGTATAATCTTTTCAAATGAAAAACAGATAATCAAATACCATCAGAAGCCATTAATATTCAATTAGGTGCCGCTTATGCAAAGTCATGCAGTTGACGGAATTCAAAGGAATGGGAAGTGGACCACTCCAAGAAGAGGAGACAAATTGGGATATAGAACATTCTGCAGCTCCTTGTTTTATATGTAGTAACTGGAAACCATGCTTTATTATCATATTGGTAATTCTTCAGTGAATGTTTATCCGTCAATACAGCTTCTTTTTTATTTTTTTCTTATTTAACTCTTATTTCTTTTAGATAGGTATATTGTATGGATTTTACTGCTGTGCTGTCAAACCCTTGATTTGCAAAGTTTAAGTAATAATAACTACGAATAACATGCCATACATTCATCCCTCCATCCACACATTTTGTTACCCGCTTGTCCAATTCAGAGTCAAAAGCAAGGTGGAGCCTAGCTGTCATAGGGTAAGAAGTGGGGTACACCCTTGACAAGTTGCTAGTGTATCAAAGGGCTGACACAAAGGGACAGACAGAGAATCCTTCATGCTCACTTTCACACCTACTGCCAATTTAGAAACACCCATTAACTTAAGATGCATGTCTGTGGGAGGAAGCTGGACTACCTGGAGACAACCTACGCCTAACATGCAAACCCCAGTAAATTCAAATCCAAGGCCTTCCTGCTGTGAGGTGAAAGTGCTAATTGCTTGCACCACTGTGATGAATAACATTAGTTAAAAATAATAAAACAACAACTAATTGAAAAGTTGAGCCTAAACTCAACCCAGTCATGATCCATTTTCTGTGTGCAAGAAGTTTCAAATTCATCCTCTAGATAGTAATTTATGTTTGAAGGAGAATTTATTGAAAAGCACCTTCCAGATTGCTATACATACAAACTGTGTCACTGAGGCAAAATGTTGGAATTTTATGTTTCTGCAAACCATAGCCATATATAATCTCAACATTTCTATTTGTTTATACTCCATGAGCATAATTAAATTTTTGCAACAAAATAAATTACAAAATATGAGTAATGTGGTTCTTGTTTATTGTGAAACAGGACATTGCAATATAGTGATTAATGCTTAGAATTAAATTGCATTTATTTATATGGAGCTGATTCCCAAAAACAGTTGCCTCAGAGTGCTTTATTTTGTATTGTAAAGACCCCAAATATTAGAAAGAAACCCCAACAGTCAGTGATATGAATGTTGTCAGGTATAGTCTTCATGATGTAATGAGCTATGTAAAGAGTCCATGAGCCATAACAACTTGTCCTTAGGAAAGTCATGATGGGGTGGTGCTCATGGAGCCACCCCATAGTAAGATGTAGTGACCCATGGTGGATGAGTGCTCTTTCACTTTCCATCTATTCCACCACACGGTATCACTATATCTGTAATTTTCTCGGTTGCATGTTCTGTCTTGGTACATGCTCAAAAATAAGTTCAAATACAGCCATTTTCAGTGGGAGAAAGGTGTCGTTGCTCATCCAAGTGCGTTTGTAAGTTGAATGTTGTGAGTTGAACAGACTGTTAAAGATAAAGTACAAAAAAAAATTATATAGCACTTTTAGAACAAAAGTCACAAAGTCCTTCCACAGCTGCTCTAGAGATGAAGCATTACACTCTGCCAAGTTTTAGTCAGGAAAAAGAAAAAAGAAGTCCAAGTCTTTGGACTTGGAGGACAAGTGAGACCATGATATACACTACCGGTCAAAAGATTTAGAGCAACCCAATTTTTCCAGATATTTATTGCAACTGAAGTTGTTCAAGTCCAATAAATAGCTTGAAATGGTAGAAAGGTAAGTGGCAAACCATAGTTTAAAAAAAAAAGAAAAGGTAAAGTTACCTAAAACTGTAAAATAATGTACATTTACATGTACAAAGGCCTTTTTGAGGGAACACAAAATGGTTTAAGAATTTAAAGCTGTTCTGCAGCGATGGAAGTTGATCAAGCATTGAAAGCAGGTGCTACTAATTCCTACAGGTGTTCCGTTTTTGGATTACTTGGTTTACCAAAACTGCTTTTATGCCCTTCTGTTTGCATAAAAGCAGTGTTGGAACACACTGCGGTACCATACCCTTGTTGGCATCAGTTGAACAATGTGTTGCTAGAAAAATGGTGAGGAAAAAGGTAATTAACAATGAAAGAGAGACAGTTCATCATAGCACTTAAAAATGTAGGTCTTTCCTACATTCTTTTCCAACATTCGCAAATGTTGTAATGGCAAAGAAAGTTAGGGTGTCAGTAAGTAGAGTTTCCTTCACCATCAAAAGGCACTCAGAAACTGTGGCAAACTCTGACAGGTAGAGGTCTGGCAGACCCAAGGACACAACTGAATCAGAGGACACATTTCTGAGAGTTAACATTTCTGAGGTTGCGTGATAGGCGGCTCATAGGACAACATCATCAAACACAGCTTAATAGTAATAGCAGTGAGAAAGTCTCAGTTTCAACTGTGAAGAGAAGACTTCGAGCTGCAGGTTTGACACAAGTTGCAGCAAGAAAGCCACCGCTAAGACGTCAGAATAAGACCAGAGGCTTACCTGGGCCATGAAACACCGCCATTGGACTACTGAAGACTATAAGAAGGTATTATGGACTGATGAATCCAAATTTGAAATCTTTGGTTCATCATGCAGGAGCTTTGTTTGCGTCAAGTAGGCAAAAGGATGGTTCCAGTGTGTGGCACCAACTGTCAATCATGGAGGAAGAAGTGTGATGGTGTGGGGCTGTTTTGCTGGGACCAGGGTCGGTGACTTGTACAGAGTGAGAGGCACCCTGAACCAAAACTGCTATCACAGCATGCTGAAGCACCATGCAATACCCTCTGGTATGCACCTAGTTGGTCAGGGGTTCATCCTACAGAGAGATAATGACCCAAAACACAAGTCCAAGCTATACCAGAACTACCTCAGAAAAAACGAATAAGATGGTAAGGTTGAAAACATGGAGTAGCCATCACAGTCTCCAGACTGGTTGCTCGATGGGGTTTAAGTGCCACACATTTATGGAAACTTCTGCAACAAATATGGGAAGAACTTTCTGAAGAATCTTTGATTTCTATTATAGGAAGAATGCTACGTGTTCAGCTGTTATATCTGCCAACGGTTTGATGAGTCAAAGGTTTAGAATACATTTTGGTTTATAAATTGATCAGTAGTGTAAATAGCATTTGTTCTGCCTTGTGTTGAGTGCCTCCCTGCTGGACCTTGTAGATTAAATAGATAGATAAAAGATAGATAAAACTTTATTAATCCCTCGGGTGGGTTCCTTCGGGAAATTCAGTTACTGTTAATTACTGTTAATAATGAATAAGCAGCAGGTGAATTATATTTATTTATTTTCCCCAGACTTATGCCTTTCAAGCTATGTCACCTAAACCAGAAAAGATTGTTAATTCCATAACATGAAAATGCAATTGCTTGCTAAATGTTTCTTTCTTGTTGATACGGCATGAAACGTTGCCAGAATGGAACAAATCTATAACATGATGAAGTTCATTGCTTTGTCCTGATCAATATAAGAAAGAAGAATTGGGAAAAATCTATTTTAATTTCCTTCACCATGGCAATCAAATAAAACGGGTTGTTGGTTGTGTTAAATATCAGGCTAGCATGTACTACATATTTTATTCTACTTGTGTGCTTGAAAAAGACTATATAAAACTAACTGTATTATTAAGTGGTAAACTGTACAAAAGTTTTCTTTTGCAATATATAATAAAATAAATCTACTGCCTTTTACTGCATAAAGTCAAAGTCTAATTTATTTAAAACAACAATGGTTGACCAAAGTGCTGGACATTTAAAATAGTCAAATCAGATAAAAACATAGGAAGACAGGACAAAATTTAAGAAATGAAGCATAAAATAATAAAAAACTTGAGTGACAAATAAAAGCAGCGAGAACTCATTCTGATTTAAAAGCTGAGGAATAAAAGTGGGTTTTCAAATGAGTTTTAAAAATGTCTAATGCTGGGGTTGTCCTTATATGTATAGTCAGTTTGTTCCACAGTTTAAAAGTAGTCACAGGAAAGGCCTGATGTCCTCCTCCCCCCATCTCCACAAACTTCAATGATCCTAAAGGAATGATCAAAAGTCAATTTCAAAACTGACTGGCAGGCAGTGTAAGAATGCTAGCATGGGAGATATGTGGTCTCGCTTGCGTGTGCCAGTAACAGTGCTGCAGCGTTTAGGACCAACTGCAGTCGGCTGACAATGACAGACTGAGACCTGAAAAAAGACTATTACAATAGGTGAGGCGAGATCAAATGAAGGCATGGATAGCTCTCTCAAAGTCTCTGAAACAGAGGAATGGCTTCACTTTTGCAGTAGCGGGAGATGAAAGAAACTAGCTTTGATTACAGCATTAATTTGTTTATCAAAAATTTTATTACTGTAAAAATCACTCCAAAGATCCTTGCAAAGGTTTTTTTTTTTTATATAACTCCCCAAAGGGCCAAAATCGTAGAGGTCACAGGGACCGAACACAATGACCTCTGTTTTCTATTCATTTAAATTAAGAAGGTTTAAAGCCATCAATGCCTTAACATTCTCCAAACAATCCAGTAAAAGGAGGACTCATACATTTTACGTTTCAGTGGCTTATAAATCTGTAAATCATCTGCATAACAATGAAATCCAATGCTATGTTTTTTTTTTGTTTGTTTGTTTGTTTTTAATTGAGCCCATAGGGAGCATATGAACTCCACAAGAAAGTGAGGTTTTTGAGGAAGCTGTATCCCCCAATGTGACAGATAAACTTCTAGTGGATAGGTAAAATTTCATGCATTCCAGTGCAGTCCCTTTGCTCCAGTGCTCCAGAAATGAGAATACTATGATTTACGGAATCAAAGGCAGCACTGAAGTCTAATATTATTAAAATGGCAGAATCTCTCAAATCAGTAAAATTTTAAAGGTTGTTTAAAACTTTTAAAAGAGCAGTTTCTGTTGTACACTTTAAACCAGACTGAAAATACTTCACTAATGCAATTTTGATCTTGAAAGGTCTGGAGATGAAGAAGGACAACTTTTAGAAAGAAAGGGCAATTTAGAAATTGATCTGAAGTTGAATAACCAACTTACCTGTTGGATCCAGATTTTGTTTTTTAAAAACATGCTCCACCACAGCATGTTTAAAATCAGCAGGGACACACCTGGACTGTGACTGCTATTGATGATAGACAGCACACTCATACCCACAGAGTCAAAAACACCTTTCTGTAGATGAGATAGAATAATATCCAGAGTATGTCTTGTGGATTTCAAGTGACTGACTACTTCATTCAGAAGTGGAAAAGACAAAGGCTCCAAGTGATCAAAAGCAACAGAAGTCAGTGTGTGATGGGTGGCATAAGGTGGTTCTTTTGTATATCATTCTATAAAGTTAGCCTATCCACTACTGATGACACTAAACATCTGGGAAACAAACTCCCCCCCAGTGTGACAAAATGATAACCCCTCCACTTGAATGGCATTTGGTGAGTGGGGCAAGTGTTTTGAAAGCTTGTGTGGACAAGAACCTTCGTTTTCAATGCAACAATGCAACCAATCACTGCTCAAGAGGCTTGTGCTGGATGTTCTCGCTCTGGTGCCGCAGAATTCTCTGTGTTGAGAGTCTGACTGTGAATTTTAAATGAATGAATTTTAAAAACAATCCTAAGCATGTTCCTAGAAACACTCTTAACTTGAGTCACTATGTTTAGACTTGGTCACTGTGGACTCTTCTAATGGAAACTGCTGTTTGGTCTATTAGTTGAAGCTGGAGACCCAGCAATTTAAAAACAAAAGGCATGCGAAGCAGACCTAAGGTGCACAAAGAGATGACCTTGAAGTGAAAATTATGCAAATTTAAATGATTTTCATGAGCTGAGCCAGGAAAGTTTATGATTGGACTTCATATCATGAGAGAATACATAAAAAGCAGAACACATGCTCAATCTATTAAATTATTTGTTTCAAAAGGGAAAGCGGAGCAGGGACAGAACCTCTGGGATTAGTAGAGCTATAAAATCCAATATTCACCAATTCTGTCAGTGCTGCCTTAGACCAAATATAACCCAGCATTTATGCTTAATCTTGTCAGTAAATCAGGCAGTGAAAGGTGAAAAGGTTATACTTATGTTTACTGTATCAACTGAAATTTGGGACATTTATAAACAGATCCATATCTCTGATCATCTTTCCTGTCATGTGAAAGTTGATGCACTGTCTCATCATTGCAATTTTACCTAAAGAACATTGGCGTTAAAATGCAGCTGACCCAGGCCAGATGTGGTGCTGACTTGACCCATGCAGTCAGCCTCATCATGGTCCTGCTGCTGAATACTAATGTACACCTGCTTTGGTAGCACAGTCTAAATAGATGTCTTGTATCTATACAGAGTCAGATCCCGTGGTCTCTCACATCTGTTCTCTTTAATCCATATTTAACCATAGGACATAATATTATAAAACCGCTGTACATTTATTTCAGTCATGTATTCATTTTCAATTTTCTCATCCACAAGTTCAGACCTGAAGATTGCAGCAAACATTTGGATGAATACAAACATGCTTGTATGCTAAGTTAACAATTTGAACACATGTAACTGTGGGAAATAGTATCAAGTCTTGCTCTCACGTTTGCTTTATTTCTTCCTCTTGTCTCTTTTTCAAGTTAGAAATCCTCTTAAGAGAGGTTTTCCAAAATAACATTATCTTCAAACAAACATTTCACTTTTAATCATTGCATCTTTCTCCCTTATACAATCCACCGTGGTATTGCAGACCCTTTTGAAGCTGTTCTTTTTCTGAGTGTCCGCTGGGATTTGCTCCCCTGTGGCCTCTCTGCTTACACCAAAGCTTCTCTTTTCAAACCAGGCTTTGAGTAAAGAAGGAAAATGGGGGGAAAAGAAACCTCATAGGAAAATAGGTGGTGAACTGATGAACAATTCACTGGTGCATACCTGACAGGAATAGCGATTTTATCACCTTGTCTATTCTCAGTAACACAAAAATATGATTTCTCACTGGACATTCACATGTCAGTCAAGAAGTTAGGTAGATCACACACAAAAACACACTTTGTTCATCACACTCAGCTGTATATGTTGAAATGACAGAATTCGCAGGGATGTTTTCCTGTTTAAATTTATCTGTGAAACATTTCCTTCTAGAAATTATTTGATTTTTATAAGGAATCATTTTTCTTTGATTTTTATCTCTCCTATTTATAGATTAGATCTCTCTGTGTTCTTGGTCAGTCACATTTCATCTTTCAGCACCTAGTAAGGCAGCAATATGGGTTAACCCTACTGGGGAGTCTTTTCATCTGTGTCAAAGGTAGTCGCTTATCTTCTTCGTGATCTGGGATTTTGAATACACCATAGATAGTCAAAAACTTCTTGGTGTCAGAAAAAAAGCAGTCCTGACACTATAAAATACTGGCTGCAGTGACAGGAAACATGTAACCTTATAAGCTGAGACTTTCAGAGATTTCAAGAAGAGATCACTATCAGAATCAGACAAACTTTATTAATCCCGGAGGGAAATTGAGTAATGATAGATATATAGAAAATGTAGATATGGGAAAATGTAGAGTCCATCCAGAAAGTATTCACAGAACCAAATTCTCTCCACATTTTGTCATGCTACAGATTTATTCTAGAACATATTAATTTTTCATCTCGAAAGTCTACTTCCAATACCTCATAATGAAAAAGTGTGCTTGGAATTCTTGAAAATGTATTGAACATAAAAAAAACAAACAAAAAAAAAAACTTTCATGTTCGTAAAGCATTCACAGCTCTTGCTCAGGACATTATTGAACCTTTGGCAGCAATTAAGGCTCAAATTCAGTCAAGTTCTGAGACAGGACTCTCAAATCACAAAAAAACAAAGGTCCCTGGTCCGATAAGACAAAAATTTAACTGGTTTGAATGCCAAGCGTCATATCTGGCACAACTCATCACCTGGCCAATACCGTTCCTCCAGTGAAGCAGGGTGATGGCAGCATCATCCTGTGGGGATGTTTTTCCGCGGGAGGAATTGGGCAACTAGGTGAAGATGAATGCAGTAACGTACTGGGAATTCTTGATGATAATCTGTCCCAAAGCGATCTGGACCTCTGAGGAAGATTCATCTTCCAGTAAGAACACAATCAAAGCACAGAGCCAAGATACCAAAAGATTGGTGTCAGGATCACTCTGTGAATGTACTTGAGTGGCCAAACTTGAGCCCAGACTTGTACCGGATTGAACATCTCTGAAGAGAACATGGCTGTGCACCAACACTCCCGATCCAACCTGATGGAGGTTCTGCATAGAAACTGTCCAAAAACTGTGCCTCCTGTAAATTGTTATGTTAAAGAATATAGTTTTTGTCATTACAAATACAATCTTTTCAAACTTTTGCAATATGTTTTATTCACAATGAAATTAAGAAATGATGGCTAAACATAGCAGAATACTTAATTAGTGACTAATAAAGTTCTGAAACCAAGGCTGTATTATTCAAAATTCCACTGTGGACCCATATAATATACCTCACGGTCACGATAAGCCTGGTAATGCTGACTTTCAAACTGTATTTCTGCATGGAAAAAAAAAAGACTTAAATCTCGACAAAATAATTGACTATTATAAACAATCTTTGACGTTTTGAAACGTACGCAGCAGACGTGTTAATAAATAATATCATTTATTTCTTTGTTATCCTAAGGGCACAGATAACAAAGACATTCTCAGCAAAGAAATAGGATGCAAATTTTAAATTGACAGTAAATATCTGACTCCAGGATATAAAACATGAAATGAAGTGTTGCTCTTTTCTTTTGTTAATGGTAGTGGAATGAAGTCAAAACTAAACAGTAGTAAAGGAAGAAGTATTGTGACCAAAAAAATAAATAAATAAAGGGTTAGAGAGTGTTAAGGACTTTGGGGAAATCTTAGGGATATGTTTAACTTGGGTTGAATATGCTGGAAGCCTGTTGACAAGACTGTGGCATGAATGCTCCACACTAAAACAAGGTTAAACTGCAAAAAAAACCCATGAGCTACATCTCAGATACTACAAGCCTCAGTTAGCATTGAAAATATTAATTATTTCCTAACCATACAAAATGAATTGGCTGGATTGCCATGACCATACAGCTTTGGCTTGCAAAGCTGCATTTGGACAAACTACATGCACAAGACTTCTGGAATAATGTTCTTTGGAAAGATGATATCAAAGTGAAGATGTTGAATCACTGTGTTGCAGAGGGACAGTTAACCTTAACCAGATTGAAATGCTGTAGTTAGGACCTTAAAAGAGGTATGCATTAACAAATGTCTGCTAAACTCAATGATCTAAATGCTGTAGAAGAGAACAGACCAAAATATCTCCACAATGACTTGAGAGACTGATAAAGTAATAAAAAAAAACAATGGCTTCAAATTTGTAGCAGTAAAAGAACCAATGCACACAGTGTTGCATGATAAATGTGTTTATTTACAGTGTTTTCCATTCTTGTTTCGTGCAGCTTTCCAGGTGCCTCTTCCAGCTCAGCACAACACACACAGCTCCTTTGTCAGGTCCCGGCATCCTACTCATATAGGGGAAGCATGATTAGATTATGGAGATCAGCTCTTTTCGCCATCCTCCCCTGACACCACACCCTGAACCCACTGCTCCACCCCTCCCCTGGAGCTGAGCCACAAACCACACCTTCCCACAAAGTTATTCCTGTTAAAAGTAGTTCTATTCTATGGTATGGAATCATGTAATACCTAGTTTCTCACCTGACTTGGTATATATTATAAAACATTTAGTAAGAAGCAAATGTCCATTTTTTCTTTGACAGTGAGTACTAAAAGACAACGTTGACCATTAGGCAGCCCTATTTCATTTAACTTTATTTTAAAATAATGTCTGAATTGATTCCTGCAGCTGGATGATTCATATTTAAATCTCCCATCAACAAGCTATTTTGATTTATGAATACATGTTGTATGGAGAGTGAAGACAGGGATAAAAAGGCTTTAGAGGAAGGCAAACTGCAATCTTGAAATGAAGTGACAGCCATGCAAAAGTGTAAACCATGACTAATATATCAATTGATGAAATGGAGAGTGCTGTAGACTGATTACACAGTTTACCCTTTCTATATGAAGTATGCAAACATATTCATCTGTCTTTGGCTTTGACTCTTTTCAAAATGATGTAAAGCCAAGTGAACTAAACCTTTCCATGCAATCACAGTAAATCACAAAAAAACCTTTCATAATATGAATGGAGTTCTTGTACACTTATAAAATAATCCTGTCATGCTGCATTGTACAGCTAAAGGAATATGACATGACTGGAAAAAGATGGTAAGCTAATGTATAGTGAACTTTGTAAATGTTCTGAATAAAGGGTTCAAACATCTTTTTGATGATGACGGTGAAATGTAAGAATGTAAGCCAAGGCCTCTAAGTAATATATTGAATTCACAGAAAGAATAATAATCCTTTCCACGTTCATGGTTATGTGCAAAAGATCTTCAAACAACTTTACACAGCATTGTTAAAATAATAGTTTGACAAGAAAACTTGAATATTCACTTTCTTGCTAAGAGTTTATTACAGGAGAAAATGGAAGATGTGCAATATGAGATCGTATGGACAATCGCCAAGTTTGCCTGCAGCTTCTCGGTGCATTTTCTTTCCATCTTTTTCTGATTTTTTTTTACCAAACCTTTTTAACTTTATTTACACGTCTGTGTGCATTTTCATTGATGGTCTAAAGTCAAGGTATAAAGGTATAACGTCATCTCTGGACATGATGGTTGGGAGTCTACTTTTTTTGTTTCACCATGTTATTAGCTCTTTCACCAAATCACAGCCTTGCATTGTTTACCCCAGGAGCTACCTGATCATGCTGAAGCAGGCAAACATGGCAATTAGAACAACAGATATCCCCGTAGAAATCAGGGGAAGGACACACAGGGGATGCAGAGGAAGAATGAAAAGACCAGGTAAAAGAGTTGGGTCTAGACAACAGAGACTTATAGAAAGAAAGAGAATTCATTAGATCTCTGGGCAATAAAATGGATGAGCTAATGGCCCTAGTAGACTTACTTTAAGCGTAATGCTATGTTTTTAATGTGACGACTGATGGCTTTTAGTTTGCTCCTTTTACTGCTACAAAATGTTGTCAAAATCAAAAAATCAATAGTTGTTTTACAATAATATAATTCTTAAATGGTTAGTCTGTATAATAATCCTTTTACTTTAGATACTTAAAGTATATTATGATGCTGAAACTTTAGCTACTTTTGCAGGATTATGACATTTACTTAAGTAAAGAATCTAAATACCTATATCAGCATTCTACAAAAGACTTATTGAATTTAAATTGATGTTTGAGCTTTTGGTGAGTGCCACTTTAGATGTAAAAGCATCTGTATTGGGATATTGGACTGCATATATGGATCACATTTGTTTCATTGTTTTATACTGAGATTTTGAATTTGGAGATTTTGAAATACAGATATTTCATGCAGTGTCTGTTTTACAATATCTTTACTCACCTGGACATTAGAGAGCGCAATCACCATTTTTTTCTTCTCCAGTACATGGGACAAAATTTAGTCTGTCCTGCTGAAGAAGAAAATAATTGCCAGGTTGTTGCTCTTGGTCTCCTGGATCAAACACAGAGATTTTAAAGTGTTCATATTTGTGCTTTAATAAATGTGTCAGCCACACTGCTGAGCAGTATTACAGTACCATAGGGAAGTGTCCTGTCCCATTTTTTCTTTGCCCTGTACACTTTGGACTTATACTTTGGAATACATGGACCTAGATAGGTTCTCTGGTGATTCAGTTCTTTAATTCAGGCAGGATGATGTATCAAAGTATCAAAGAGCTGAGGACGGTGAACTAGACCATCTGCAGCTCAAAAATATATGTGCTGATGGTATGAAATTAAGGATCTCTGTCTATTAAGACCAGGAACTTCTGCAAAAATATGTCTGTTCCACCTGTCTTAGGGCGAGCGACAGGGTCAACCCCGAACAGGTCACCAGTCTGTCACAGGGATAACGCAGAGACATTCACACCTATGGGCAATTTTAGAATCATCAATTAACCCAACCCAACTAATTGCATGTCTTTGAACTGTGGGAGGAAGCCAGAGTACCCAGAAAGAACCCACACAAGCACAGGGAAAGCATGCAAACTGGCCTAAAGATGGAAATGAAGGACCTTCTTGCTGTGAGGCAACATTGCTAACCAGGTGACCATGCTACCTGTTGTCAGCTGTAATATAAAAAGTTTTAGAATGTCAATGTCATACAGCACGGCACCATTTCCTTCAGGAAGCGTCTCTACACCACTTGCGAATGTTTTTGACATCCATGCACAACTGTCCATACACTACTGTCAATTGGCAATGAGTGTCAACAAGTTTAATGTCTTTTGCATTCAAAAATAAAAAAAAAACTACGTGAACTTTGCGGTATCGTTCAATGGAAGCTCAATTTTCAAGTGCTGCCAAGCCAAGATTGAGCATCCTAGCAAAACCGCGCTTGCTTGTTTGGGAGTGGAGGAATTGCAACAGTGTGGGCAACGTGTTAAAGCGGTCATCACGATTAACACATTAAAATGTTTTAACATACTCAACCCATCTGGACAAACTTTGGACAAACTGTCCCAAATTCTTTGACAGAGACATTTCAGGGATTTTGATTCAGTCTGCGCTCTCGATGGGTTAATTGTTAATTGCGTTAGTCGTGATGACAGCGTTAATGAATTTAAGCCACATTAACGTCAATTAACCCAACCTAACCCTAACCCTTACACAGATTATTCTGCGTGAAATTGTTATTGCAACAGCACTTATTATATATATCCAAGTGAAATTCCACTACACATACAAAAAGGTTTTAAATTGTTTACCTGTCTACCAGAGGTCTGTTTGTAGAGTTGTCAAGGTGATAACTAGACCAGGCGTTTTGGGGGTATACTGCCCCTTTAAGAGCCGCCTTAAGCCAGAGTACGCATGTGCTCAGGTTTACATCATGCACTGCAGGCTGTGAGCCAGAGAACTAGAATTATAGGCTGCAAAAGTTTACATGGCTATCCACACGTGAGGTAAATGTTCTGGAAAACTGTAACAAACTGCAAATAACACACTATCGCCAGTGTTGTTGGAGACTGTAATCAGCTTAGTAAGCTAAGTTTATTGTGTGATGACTCTAGGCGTTTCTCAATTCTAAGTACACAAGTCCATTTTTTACTGCAGTCCCGTCTTTATTTAACTGTGATTAATATGTTATGAAGCTTTAATCTTTAACTTTAATCTCAGCCAAACCGATTTACTCAGGAACAAATAAAAGACTGAAATGAACCAAACATTACGATTTAGAAGTTATCTAAGAGACTTATATATCATAACCTGAGTAGCGAAAAACTGCAGGGGGATGGAAAACGATGTGCCGGGGGTGCGCTGTTCTCGCCGGGCTAGAGTGAGCCTCGACCTCCCGGTTAGCTGTCGAGCTGGTGGGTAACAGACGTCTCCAAAAACGTCGGAGCACTTTTCCGAATATGTGATGTCTTGATAAATTGAGCAGATATTTGAAGTTTACACAGCTACATTCTCGCCTGAAAATATGTTAAAAGTTTATTTTGTGACCCAGAAAGAGTAATATTTAAAAGTTTTTAGCTACATTCCCTGAGTTTTGGACAAAATGCATTAAGGGATATTTAGCTGTACCAAGTCCACACAAGTCACCACCAATGCATGCTCGATAAAACAAGCGGAGCGAGAACACATCCGGGAATTTTTCGCATTCTCGGCTTGATGTGTACTTTGAACTGGAACAGTACTTGGTCTCCGACTGATGACGTATAACGAGTCCGCATGGACGCAAGTACACACAAGCACGCATATTGAGAAACGGCCTCTGTGTTTGTGATGATTTTTGTAGATTTCTGAATGTGCAAGGTGTATATGTGTAATGGTCACGTGCTGTGAGCAGTACTGAAGAGCGGGTTGGCGTAAGTAATGACAGAGTGTCCTGACAGAGTTTAAAGTTGTTAACTTTACACGTTTATTCACGTTGCACATCTTTGTGTGCTTCTGTTTGATTCAGAGGGGAGATCGCTTGCTGTGTGATCCGTGCATGTGTATTTGTCCAAGCACAGTGGCTGTGAAGTGAAACAAAAGTGAATTTGTGATTTTCTCCCTTAGAAATGTACGAGTTCACAAAAGAGAGTTTACAGTTAATTTAATTCATTCATGTATGTCTTCTGGGCATCAAGCGCGCTTTAATGTCAGTTCAACTGTGAATCGTGGGATGTAAACGATGTGTTTATTTGTTTTTCTTTTCTTTTTGTGTATTTGTTTATTGAGAGGTTACTACTGTTGTCTATACCAGGGGTGGTTAAATAACAATAATTACAGTGAAACACATCATACATCTATGGTAACATTAAACAACCAGTAGTGTAAGGAGTGACACATCAGTGTCCAATGTAGTGGTTTATGTGCAAGTATACCATCAACACTGACACGAATACAAGAAAACAGCCTTTGAATAGCTGTCCACTGTAGTCACGAGTATGCGTGAAAGGGATAAATGAATAAATAAATAGATTGTTATAAAATTAAAATAAAGTTCAAATGAATATATAGCCTTATAATCTGTGAGTGAATCTGAAAGTTGCTTCAGGAATAAACCTTTTTTCATTGGCAGAACCAGAAGTGACTCTTTATATTTGAGACAAATGAACAACAACAAACATGTTCACCTCTTAATGAGACACTTGAGCCTGTCTCTGAGACACAATCAGATCCAGTCTGGGTGAAATGGGGAAAAGGCTCACTCACAGAGCAGCACCCAGTGTTGCTCTGACTGCGTTTCGGGTTTTGGTCTTGGTTGTGGCTACAGTGGAAAGTCCTGATTCACACAGATATGTAGCTGTGTTTATCTATCCATGAAGCCTGATAACACACACCAGTTAGTTAAACTGCAGGAATGTCTTAAAGACATAAAGATCTGGATGACCTCTAACTTTCTGCTCCTTAACTCAGATAAAACTGAGGTTATTGTACTCGGCCCTGAAAATCTTAGAAATATGGTATCTAACCAGATTCTTACTCTGGATGGCATTACCTTGGCCTCCAGTAACACTGTGAGAAACCTTGGAGTCATTGTTGACCAGGATATGTCCTTCAATGCACATATTAAACAAATATGTAGGACTGCCTTCTTCCATTTGCGCAATATCTCTAAAATTAGAAATATCTTGTCTCAGAGTGACGCTGAAAAACTGGTTCATGCATTTATTACTTCTAGGCTGGACTACTGTAGTTCATTATTATCAGGATGTCCTAAAAACTCTCTGAAAAACCTTCAGTTACTCCAAAATGCTGCAGCAAGAGTTCTGACAGGGACTGGAAAGAGAGAGCATATTTCTCCTATATTGGCTTCCCTTCATTGGCTCCCTGTTAAATCCAGGGTCATATGATTGTCGGGTTTTTCTCTGTATGCATTATTGTAGGCTCTACCTTACAATG
>VURO01011809.1:2188-27186 GCA_015108175.1 Pelvicachromis taeniatus
ATGCTTTTCTGTTGCTTTTTCAAACATTTTCCATTCTCTATAAGAACACGCTATGATTCAAAAGCTTGTAGAACCACCTATAACAACAAAAAAACATGAGGCAGTTGTTTCCTGTATGACTTTATCAGTGTCTCACATCACTGTGGAGGAATTTTGGCCCAATCTTCTTTACAACATTGCATCACTTCATTGAGGTTTGTGGACGTTTTATATGCACAGCTCTGTTAAGGTCCTGCCACAACATTTCAATCAGATTGAAGTTTAGACTTTGACTGGACCATTGAGACATTTTGTTCCCTTTTTTTTTTCAGTCATTCTGTTGCTGTGCTTGGGATTATTGTCCTGTTGCATGAGGCAGTTTGGGCCAAGCTTTAGCTGTCAGACAGATGACCTCACACTTCACTTTAGGAAACATTGGTCTGCTTAGTGCCTGCAACGTGCCCAGGCTGTAAAACAAGCCCATATCATCACCCCTCCACCACCGTGCCTTACAGGTGGTATGAGCTGTTTGCGGCAATAGCCTTGTGTATGTTTATTGTTGAACGTGCTGCCGTGCATTATGGAAAATCATCTCCACTTTGTTCTGGTCTGTTCAAGAAGTCTTGTGGTTTGCTCAGATGCAACTTTGTAAACTTAAGTCATGGTGCCATGTTTATTTTAGAGTGTAGATGCTTTCTTCTGTCAAACCTTCGACACAAACTGTAGTTGTTCCGTCTTTTTCTAACTGTGCTGTCAAGAACTTTAACATTTAACATGCCAACTGAAGCCGCAAAGTGTAAAAAAGCAAAGTGTAAAAAAGTCTTCTTTCTTAGAGGTATTCACGCTTTGTGATGATTGTTAAGTAAGCTAAGGTATCTTGCTGACCCACTCTTCCAGATAACTAGTTTGACCATTTTTTAGCTCTTCAGCCAATATCCAGCCATATTTTCTCACTCAGAATGTGAAATAGGATTAAATAAGATTTAGTATATACACAAATTAGAAATGAATAAACTACGTGTTTTCCCCCTAGTATAATAGCAGGGTTCAGTTGATGGGTTCATGATGTTCCTGCGAATTGGTTTTAAAGTCTACAGCCCTGCAAACGGCTAGGGCGTTGAGCTAAATGCTAATTTGTCATAGTGCTAACATGCTGACATAAGTAAAAACTGCATGAAGCATTTACAAAGATTAGCATCTTAACTTAGCCTGTTATCAACTGAACGTGCTTGTGTGTACAAGAAACAGGAAGGCCATCTGCCTTAAACTAAAGCTTTCTCTTGATAGCTGAAGTGACTCAATGGCATGAAAATTCCTAAAATCTGAAAAACCACCAGCAACGTTGTGTATGTAGGGCAGACTGCTTGGAAATGGCCTGAATTGCTTCAAGTGAACATTGGAACTATTACACAGACATGAGATAGCAAAACATGTGACGTTATGGACTTAAAGGACCTGTGCACCCTTATAACTTGACCTCATTTTACCACTGTTTGTGACCTCCTTATTGTTATATAAGGTATATAAAGTATTATACATGCTAGTAACACTGTCAGAAGCTCTTCCTTCCCTGTGTCTTTTTCCATGTGCCGCTCATCACGCTTTGCCTTATTCCTGCAGGACCATTTCCTGTGACCTCCGCTCAGGGTTGGTATCTGGGACTGTCTCATTATTTGGTGTCAACATTAAATTATTCAGGACATTCCCAGACTCTGAACCAGAGGTTAGACTTCTGTGCAACACAGACACTTGTTCCTGTCAGCGATATTTCCCAAACTTGCCCCCAAAAAACGTGAATTTTTTTCCCACATGATGACAGTTTATTGCAAAATGGCTGCGGCAACAGATAATTGCACTAATCTGCTTATACTGTGATACTTGAAACCAGAATTTGTGGCTGTAATGGACTGGCGTATTAAACAGCTGTTATTTTACCCGCTCACTGTGTGCTGATGGCAGTAAATTTGATTTTTCACTTGTTTTTTAAGGCCAAGGCAGATGCATGCTTGCCTTATGTTCATACATGAGGCGCTGTATTCTAAAATTAACAAATTCCTCACTATTACAAGTCCCTATTAATGCAGGAAAGTATGAATCAGTCAATTCTAAGCTTTGAGGCTTTTTGGTTCAACTCCAGTCTCTGAAATCAGCATCACCCTCATTTTTATTTGTCCCTGTTTCTCCTTGTTTAGGGTCACCGAGCTGGAATGAGGGCGGACTGACAACGATGCTGAAACCTACTTGGCACATCGCTGTGATCACAGAGTCAGACATAAGGAAAAATATGCAAAGAAACTGGGTTGTCAATAAAAGGAAGCGAGGAGGCAATAATTGTGCGGATGTAAATAGTTTACATCATACGATGACAATAAAACTGAAGTATTTATTGTAGAGGCAATTTTAAAATCAATGTCATAAACAAAGCACACTCTGAAGCCTGAAACTACGAAGTTGAACTGATAAACTTTCTGTTTTCAGTGCGGACCACACTTGCTGTTCTACGTACAACTGTTGTGTTTCAAACTCCTTTGCCTTTCTCGCCTCTAGTCACCTTGGAAGTGTGTGAAGTTGTGATAGAAACCTCTCTCCTGGGCGGGACGGAGAGCAAAAAGAGACAAATTAAAGAAAAAAAAAAAGCAAAAAAACAGAAATCCCCCCGCAGAACACATGTGTCTGCACTAATCTGTCAGCTGTAATTCCTGTATTATTAAAAAGAGATACGGTCATTTGTGGTGTAATTACACCCACACCCTTTTCCCATCTGACAGGAGGAAATGCATTCCAGGCATCTTTGCTCTGAGCGTTTACTACACTCTGACATGCTGTCACGCTTATCTGATGGTTTGGTCTGACTCTGTCAGCCAGAGTGAGACAAAAACAGAAAACCATGGTGCCCACAGGTGCATTTCAGGAGTTGCTCCTTAGAACAAGACACGCACACCTTCATGCCTGCAAGCACGTACAAATGTAATGACAGGTTCAACAAAGCAGAGACAAATGGTTTTTCACACTTGCTCTTAGGCATCACCATTAGTGCTGAAAGACAGTGGCCAAATCAGCCAAAGAATTGGCAGAAAATCCTGCATGGTATTAGTGTCTCAATCAGCAGTTATACTAAATGCTTAAAACCTGTTTTAGTTCTAGCCTGTTGGTTAGCTACGCCTAGCATCCCTAGACAAATGTAAAATGCAATCGTGTCAATATTTAACCTTTGAAATAAAACCTTGAGGTCTATTTGGAGTTCCCTGTATCCCTTCTTTTGGCTACTTGATAGACATCTTCCACTAAAACCATTTCTGATGAGGCTTGAATGAACAGACAGAGAATAAAAGGTAGAAACATCCAGAGAAGAGCTTTGAATATCCTCCAAGAAGCTTCGAGAACTATTCCCGAAGACTACTTAAAGAAATGAAAAGACCTGAGAGAGTTCAGGTCTGTGTTTGTACTTTTTGCCTTGTATTCATGTTTGTATGAATGCAAATGCAGAATGTGGAAAAAGTTCTGTTAGTTCAATCCCATGGTATCTAAATATTTAATTCTCTGTGATAAGGGCGACACCACGTTAAAGCTGAAGTGCTGCTTACAGAGTTGAATTAGACAAACACAACTTCATGAGATCCATGACCGAAATGCTGTCTACTACTTTGATATAAGAATTCTGTAAGTGGATGCATACAAACATGACTGCTAACATAAAAAAAAGTCAGTTTCTCAGCAGTTAATCAATATTTACCACACTGCTGTTGTGTTGTAGCATGTTTGCTGCGCCTTGACTGGAACTTTAAGCACTGAAGTTTCCTCCTTGTCATTTACAGATTGTGAGGATTGATTTGTTGCTAATAAAATGAGAGGAGATGTACTCAAGAGCACCTGTGAAGCTGCTCATAAGTAATTCGTTGATGGTGAAGTGTTTATAAGTCCTCATCTGAAGAAACGCAAGCTGAGATTCCTTTATTACGCCCTCCATCTTTCACCAAACACTTATTTAACAGAGGCGGTGAGGGCGAGGAATCTGACAGTGGATAGGGTTTCTGCGAGGAGCAGAGCCTCGTCTTGTAATGACACATTTGGATTCCTGAGCAGTAAACAAAAGGGCTGTGATCAACAAGCACGGTCGCGCTGCCAGGACACGACTCCAGCTTTTTAACATTCTTCTGGAAAAATCTGCTGATGGTAAGAAGAGCTGAAGAGAGAAGGGTGGGTGGTTGTGTCATGGAGTGAGGCATGTGTTTATGGTGCTTTGGCAAGGGCAACGCTGTGTTTGCAGACTGTATGTGTTTTTAATCCCCTGCATATTTTACTGACTTTGTCGTGCAGAAAGTTCCCCCAAGAAAAAACAGGATTTGTGACCCATCCACAGTGTATCAAAGCAGCAAAACTGTCAGAGGAAACATTTTAGAGGGCTGAAGGGTGGGTCCACTCCTCTGGTCCAAATCTAGGCACATAACATCATTATCCTCTAGTGGGACCTCATTTTTAAGAACCTTTGTGTGGTTTCTGTCCTTTTGCCTTAATCCAAGTCAGAGTTCTGGTTCATAAAAAGACCAAGTGTTTCATTTCAAAAGGGACTCCATAATAAAACCGTAAACTCCTGCATGCTGCCTGCATTATAAAACTCTTTGTTGGTGCAACTGAGGCCTTTTATCCAACATCAAGAAAAGAAACATATTCTCCACGGACTGAGTCAGGCTGAGAGTCCTTCGTCATCCCTGTATCCAGGGAGAGCAATGGAAACACCTGGGCAAACACATCAATATGTAAGGATCAAAGTGCCAAACCCACAGGATGTAATCGTTCAGGATGGAGGCTACATGTCAGTAATTGTTACAAGCTGAGGAGGAGAGAGAAAGGATAATACAGTTAATACAACAGCAAACATCCCACTCGCACAAGGTACATTTACAGATTTTCATTTAAAATTTGTTTTATTTGATTTAATTCACTTAATGTCTATAATAGGACACATTTCAGGACACATTTCACTGTGTGTTGTACTTATATAATTATGATTGTGACAAATAAAGAACCTTAAACAACAACATATAGTTTAAGCAACACACTGCACTAAAGAGGTACCCCGAGAAGTTTTTGACCAGCACTCGCAGCAGTGAGCAATGTTTTATTTTCAACTTCTGCTTTATTGTTGTTCACGCTTGTATTCATGCACAGCAACCCCTCCATGAATGGGAAAGCCTTTCATGGGAAGCCCCCAGCAGCTTAGGCCTATTGCAGTGTACCTAAAGGAGGATTGTGGGTCATCTTTTCCAGTCCTAACAATATGTTTTATCAAAAAGGAAATGTTTAAGTCTAATCCTAAAAGTCGAGAGGATGCCTGTCTCCCAAACTGGGAGCTGGTTCCACAGACAACGAGCCTGAACGAGCTGAAAGACGACGAGCTGAAAGCTAAACAGAAGGAGAAACTCTGAATATAAAGTTCAAACAGATGCTAATGTGAGTGAAGCAGGCTCTCATTAGGCTGAAAAACCAAATAAACCTAAAATTGAGGGATGGCGAAAACTTCAGAAGCGGTCAAATCAAATATTTGGCATATTTTTAAAAAGAAGAAAGATAAGGATGTCTCACTCAGACTCTCTTTCACCAGCGTTGAAAGCTAGGCACATCAGAGCATCCGGCACCCGCTGTCCACTGACGCATTTCTGTCCCAAAAATTATGGCACTTTTGAAGGCCAGGAAAACTAGGACTTTTGAGAATGCAATGTGAAATATGCAGGTTTATACATGTCGTTCTCAGATTCTCTTATGGGACTGCTGCTTTAGCCATAAATTTATCAAAGAATGGTGAAAAGTGTTACTATACTTGATCTAATTTGCTTTCTAGCACAGCAAAGATGGCTTCAGCTCTTCACGTTTTTGAAAATCTTGTACTTTTTCTTTTCCTGAAACTAATGGCCTCTTTCCTATCTAAGCTGTTAAGACTCACTCGAAAAGCACTCCACAACATTAGCACCTCATAAAACTAAAAGAAAAAGGTTTTCCTTGTGGATCGCGCTGTAGCTCCCTTGTGCTCGGTGGTGTTAGCGCTGCAGCCTACATATGAAGGGTTGGCCTCCAAATGGAGCTTCTAATTACAGCAATCATGTTGCGACTGGAGGCTTTGGAGCTTTGAAAATGGGCGATGTTTTGCGCCGTCTCTTTATGTGTCACCCCGTAGACCCCACATATAGCTACTTTGAATGTGTATGTTCTCTTTAATTAATGGCTGAAAAACATGATCTATCTGTGTGCCAGCCAGTCATTTTGTGGTATGCTGCCCTCAGAGGCAAAAGGCAACAACCGAGGTAGAGGGAGGAGGGAAAAAAAGATAAAATGTGTGGATGTAAGGAGATCTGTCTGGAATGCAGTGTGAGAGAAATTGCATGACCCATAACCGCCGAAATAAAGTCTGCCCCGCGTCTCGCCTTGAGCGAACGAAACACGGAGCCAGACAGTGGGTGCAGATAGGGGATGCACACTCCACAAAAATGCTGCTTAACCCTGGCACAAACAATCATGGCGTCACCCCAAGAAAACATCCACAGTCACCTCAGGTTATCAGCAGTTAGAGACTGCGGTGTAACTGAATCTGTAAAAGAGGATTTTGGCCAAGTGGAATATGAGACAAAAAACCTCAAAAATACAGCGAACATGCCAGAAGGAAGAACTCTATCACAGCATTTCAGGAAAACAACAGTAACTTAAGATGGTTTTAGCCTCTTATTACAGTTTTAAGATCATTCTGATATGGGCCTGATTTTTTTCTGTTGCAAAGTTCAGAGGGTATGATAGAGTTTCTGAGACACATAATGGATGTACACACCCCACATAAGTAATTTTTATTTGCTAGTTTAATACAATGCTGTTTAACTCTTAAGCAATTTTTGTTTTTTCTGTTTTAGTGCAGACCTACATGGAAATACAATAAAGCAGAAAATGGTTAGTTTTTACAATTCTAACAAGCTCAAAAGTCAATATCTACCAAGACCACCTTTATTCTTCAGCACAGTCTGAACTCTCTTAGGCAACTTTCTTGTCATTTCTTTAAGTAGTCTTCAGGAATAGTTCTCCGGGCTTCTTGAAGGGCATCCAAAGGTCTTCTTTGGATGTTTCTGCCTTTTGTTGTGTTCTCTGTCAGGATGATCCCACGCCGCTTCAATAATGATGAGGTCCGGGCTCTGGGGAGCCCAGTCCATGACTGATAGTGTTTCATTGTGTGTTTTTCTATCCAGGTATGCTTTTACTGGCAGTGTGTTTCAGATCATCATCTGAAAAATGAAGCCGTTGCAAATCCGATGCTTTCCACATAGCACTACATGGTAGATCAAAATCTGACTGTACTTTTCTGCATAATAATTTCATAAAATCTGACAAGATTCCCAGCATCACTACAACTGCAACTCCAAAGCCCAAACCACCATGTTTTATAGATATCTGTCAACACTCACATTTGTAAATCTCTCCTGACCTCCACTGTCTGGAATCCCTCTCTTCGGCTGTCACAAGTGTTGCTCATTAATCTCATCTTCTGCCAGTATTTAAAGACCAGCTCCGACATTCATTCTCTGCCACATTGTCTGCCTTCTTTTGGTGGCAATCAGGCCTCTCCAGGTTTCTCCTGTGTTTTTGCAGATCTGCAAGTTTAACGTCCTTGTTTCCTTACTTCCCTGTGTTCACTGTGTGACAGCAGTTGCATCTCCAGTATCACTTACCTATCCTCAAGCTGGTCTCTGCCTTCTGAAATATTTCTTCAACAAACTGAAAAAGCGATCAGTGGCCACCCTCTGAATATTCCTCCCTAACCAGTAAAGTAAGCCTTTCCTTTCAATCTCTGGCACTCTCTTCTGTGGAAGGAAACTCACCTCTGGAACGTACCTCTCCTTTCTCTTAGTGACCAAGATCCCTGTAACCTGAACTCTTACCAAGAATTCCCGTGACTGTGCTCACCTCCAGTAATTGCTTGTTTCAACTCAATAAACCTTTTGAACTTTGAGTTTGTCCACATTGGGGTTTGCCTTGGAGTTCAGATAGCTGTATTGCCACTTTGCTATAAGACAAAAAGGGGTTTGGGGAATCAACTTGTTGGCGCAAAATACTATAGCGTGTCAAACAGTTTTATCTTAGACAACCAAAGAAATGGGAACAGATGATGTGTTTTTGCAACAGATGTTTCTCTACATCTACCCAACACGTCAGGGGTGAATAGTTCTTTCTAAGCACAACAAGGTAAATTACGTTAAATCCTAATGGACTGGTTATTATACATTGCTTTTCTACTCTTCCTGAGCAGTCAAAGCTTTTTATACAGCATGCCTCAATCATCCATTCATATGCCTTTTCCATGCAAGTGCTTTCTAACATTCACATACATTTATAGACTTGATGGATCAGGGGAGCAACTTGGGGTTAGAATCTTGGATATTTGGCATACAGACTGGAGCAGCCAGAGATCGGACCACCAACCTTCCAATGAGTAGATGACCTGCTCATCTAATCACTTCCTGAGCTACAGCAACTCCAAGAGAAGGCAGTATCATCCAATTCATCACCAAAAAAACAAGTTAGAATAATGCATGATCTTTGAGGATGTGGGGAAGTTTAGTCAGTGTAAATTCTGGTTAGTTGCATTAGGTGTAGAAAACAAGTTCTTTCACATGTTTGATTTCTTGGTATGTAAAAAAATGTCAACTGTAACAGCTCTCTAGAATACGTAATAGAGTGAACAATGTCGCCAACGACATTCACGTTTGTCGCTGGTACAAAAATAAATCTGTTTTCTGACCCGACACCACTGTTGTTAAATTTAGATTAGTTTAACTTACATTTGATGACATGTGATGGCCTCCAGCTCGCCTTGGAATGGTTCGCAGCTGAGTGTGAAGCGGTGGGAATGAGAATCAGCACCTCCAAATCCGAGGGCATGGTCCTCAGCCGGAAAAGGGTGGAGTGCCCACTTCGGGTCAGGGACGAGTTCTTGCCCCAAGTGGAGGAGTTTAAGTATCTCGGGGAATTGTTCACGAGTGATGGGAGAAGGGAGCGGGAGATCGACAGACGGATCGGTGCTGCGGCTGTAGTAATGCGAACGCTGCATCGGTCCGTTGTGGTGAAGAGAGAGCTGAGTGTAAAAGCGAAGCTCTCAATTTACCGGTCGATCTACATCCCTACCCTCACCTATGGTCACGAGCTGTGGGTAGTGACCGAAAGAACGAGATCGCGGATACAAGCAGCAGAAATGGGCTTCCTCAGAAGGGTGGCTGGACTGTCCCTTAGAGATAGGGTGAGAAGTTCGGCCATCTGGGAGGAGCTCAGAGTAGAGCGTTACTCCTCCACATCGAAGGGAGCCAGTTGAGGTGGTTCAGGCATCTGACAAGGATGCCTCTTGGACGCCTCCTGGGCGGCTCCTGGTGTTCCGGGCATGTCCCACCGGGAAGATGCCCCGGGGCAGACCCAGGACACGCTGGAGAGATTATATCTCTCGGCTGGCCTGGGAACGCCTTGGTGTTCCCCCGGATGAGCTGGAGGAGGTGGCTGGGGAGAGGGAGGTTTGGGCTTCTCTACTTGGGCTGCTGCACCCGCCACCCGGCCCCATATAAGCGGAAGAAGATGGATGGATGGATAACTTACATTTGGTTGTGATTAAAAATAATGACTTGGTTAAGGTTAGACTGGCTGCCCTGTCGGCTCACTTTGTGGCTGATTGTGTCACGCTGTTTTTTTCCTGAGTGGCTGCTGAAAGTGTCAAAATACCTAAAGCCAATAACTTCATGAGGTGGCCCACAACCCCACACCTACCAACAAGACTGCCTAATCTGCCATTCACACCCATTGTGCATAAAGCAGCCAACATGTGACTTCTCTCTGTCTTGCTGTCTCTGTTCAGCTACTTAGGTTTATGTGTGTTTAATCAAGAGCAACAATATGAATGCCCATCAGCAAACATTAATAATGTTAGTGTCATCGTGTAACAATGTCTCTTTTAAAATTTGTAGTGAAGCCATTTTTTGTAATTTTGAAATCAAGACCCTTAAAAACAGACATTTAGACTACAAGAAGTGGGTCAAATAAAGTGTGAGTCCAGTTGTTTCTCTTCCACTGTGGGTTTTGTCTCTAATGTTTTGGCGCTCCTTTCCTCTGGGAGGATGTTTGACAGGAAATGGAATTGGCCTGAATCCCTAGCGGGGTTCAGGCAGCCACTTCCTGTGCCAACCCATGCCAACCCGTGCCAGTTTACAGCTCAGCCCAGACCACCGTGAGAAAAACAGCGTATACCATCCTCTGGGACAATACAGAATGGGCCTTCCCTTCCTCTGCTGTGCACCCACCTCCTATGAAAAAGCAGTTCAGTGCATCATATGTTTGTGCTGGATCAAATAGTGTTGCAGTGTTTTGCAAAAGCTGACTGTTTTGCAAAAGATATGGATACAGCTGGGATCAGATGGCACAGAAAGTTGGTAAAGGAAACACTATTGAGAGACTAAAGACATGTAAAACAGAAAGAGGACAGGACGTGGTTGGTTTAACGTTTCATGACTTTACATTAACATTTGCTGACACATGAAAATGGGAATTGAGATGGACGAGCAAAATGGAGAAGAAGCGCATAGGTGATAGTGTGGAGGCAAAGAGAAACAGAGGAGGGTCACAGGGGAGAAGAGCCACCCGGAGGAGAAAGAGAGGCAGGAGCCGAGGAGGAAGTAGGGAGGTTTGGCGGCGAGGGCTTCCCTGATGAAGCACAGCTGACGATGCAAATCTACAGCGCTCTCCTGACAGACCTTTACCACATCAACTCATTCACATTATTATTCAGGCGTCCAAGTCCCGGGCCCACACACACACTCCTGACCTGCTGCTCTACGCTTCGCTGCCAGCATGCTTGTGTGATCAAGGTAGAGGACATGCACGAAACTTGAAAACACACACACACACACGCACGCAGGCGCGCGCGCACATAGTTTGATGTTATGTTCTTTGGCTGCTGACTTGCCTTCTTTTGGACTGAAGTCACAGAGCAGGAGAACGACTCATGTGAAGATGTGTTTACATCCACACAACCATGTTAGTTACACCTTAGGCTAGGAATTGTACCACAATTGCGAAATGTTGCTATTTTGGTTTCCAAGTCTTACCAATTGAATCTCCTTTTTTTCCAACCTGTCACCCTCAGTGTTTTAAGATCTGCCAAATTAAACTGACAATGCGGTGAACAGAGGATTTTCTTTTAGCTCGTAGAGCAGCTTCCATGTTTATGAGAAACAAACAACGCCGTTAACTCTTCAACATTTTGTCACGTCATATTATATCACCATCAAAATCCCTGTTCACACCCACAGCAATTTCTTGCTATTTTCTTGCACACCCTTTTCAGCAAAGTATGATAAATGTCTTGATCTATTGGAAGTGAAGTGGAAACTTTGCCTCCCTTATAGAGAAGGACATGTTGTGTCATGATTTTGACTTTTTGACTTTTATTTATTGTGCTTATTCTGTTGATCCATTCTCTTTTCTCCCCAGAAAACACTCCCAGCTTCCCTGCTTGACATTATGCAATGTACCCAACCTTTACCACCACCCATCATCATAAAGCGTGTACGTTTGCAACCATGCCTCAAATAAATTACATCAATACACTACTTTTTCAACAGCCATTATCACCCCCTAAATGTTTTGTCTGTATGAAACTGAAATGTTAATTAATTCTATGTGAAAACATTGAAAAGTGTAATACTCCTTCCATAGAAGGGACTTCAGTCAGCACAGACGGAGGCCTGGGAGACGTCAGTACAGGCGTGCTTAAGAGGATGGATGTCAGAGTGTGTACCTTGAGGAAAAAAAACGTGGTTTTTGTTGTTTTTTGGCCAAAGATAACAGTCTCATAACAACAAGATGATTTTTAAGGCGCTATTAGCCCCAAAACATGTCTGATGTGCAGTCTTTGCTTAAAATTTTGAGGAAACTGGACAAGTGGAGGAAAAAAGAGGAAGTTGTGAGCATGAAAAGCAGATGAACAGTATCTGAAAGTCGTGTACTTGGAATGAAGACCCGACATTGGTCCTGATAGATGCATCTAGCCTTTCACTGGATCCACCTACTGTTCACTGAAGCTTCATCAGAAACGGACCCGCAGTTGTCACTGAGATGTGTGGCCTCAGGTCTTCGGTACTCTTGGGGGCCGTGGCCTGGATTGGAACTTCCCACCCTCATTATCAAGTACATTTTGAGACAAAGTTTTTTCTTAAAGATGCAGCACTTGGCGAGTGCAAGGATAGCAGTCACAAAGCATTCTTAAGGAAACAGCTCAAGTATGCCAAATCACATGAGAGCTGTACAGAAACTCAGTGGCAACGGGTCTGATGGAGTAATTAATCCAAAATAAATCTCAAATTTCAGTATGTACAGATGAGGTCAGGAGAGCAGCACAACAGTGAGTATCTGCTTTTGATTTACTTTGTCGGTAAAAAAATATAATATAATTTCTGTCTGCATGACTGTGGGTTAGCTAGAAGAAAGCTGCTGTTATCCAACAGGGAAGGCACGGAGTGGAGGTCACGAGAGTGCAATCTGCACCCACCTGGTATTAGATTTAAACAGCTGGCCAACATTAGAGAAGGGCAGTGGTTTACTTTTTAAAATAGTTCACAACCACCTCGTTTTTAGACAGAAGTCATTTCTCATGCCTAATTTGAAAGAAGTGGACGATATACTGAAAACGAAGGAAGCGACTTTCCATGTTTGATATCAGTGTGTCATTACCATTTGTGTCAATGCTGAATCTTGATGCTCATTGCTTTCATTTCATTGACCAATCAGCAGGTATATGTAAGAGACCTTCATCTTCCAGAAGCACAAGACTACAAGACATTAAAAAATGCCATTGAGCAGCTTCAGCTTTTACTAAATTAAAGAATTTGCATTCAAGCCGATTATTGGACCTGTTTCAGCAGATGTGCAACTTCAAGACTTCAAAACACATCTCACACTATGACCCACACGAGAGTATTCAGTGGCACTTTATGACTTTTGCAAATTACTAGCAAATTTAGCTGAACGCAATGATACATTTATATTTGCTGTCCCTGTTTTAAGCAATGACTAATGGGAGTTTTGCATGTCGATTACAGCGGACAGTCAAAAACAGTCGGCAGCTGCGCCGCAGGTCACCAGCTGCGTATAGCACCTGACGAGCCATGCAAACACTCAGCTGACTTGTTAAACTCTGCACACACACACACACACACTGTTCTTCTGCTCACTGATGCTGTTATTATGCCTGAAAAGTGCGAGTCTGCGATAATGCGTTTGTGCTTGACCTTTGACCTCAGCCTGTGCTTTGTGTATAAAACTCATACTGTTGGGCTCAAGGGCTGATTAACAAATAGAGAAGAAGGAGGCACCATGTCACCGCTTTAATGAAGCATGGATGTTTAATGCAAACTAAAAATAATAGGTGAAATGTACTGTTACTAGCTAATAATAACCTCTTTAACACATACATGTACTAACCAAGCCAATTTCTTAGATATATGTCTTTAACTTCTCCTAATGCAAGTATATAATCAGCCAATCACGTAGACATGGTCAAGACGACCTGCTGAAATTCAAACCGAACATTAGAATAGGGAAGAAAGTTGATTTAAGTGATGGCATGGTGCCATGCAGGCTGGTCTGACTAATTCAGAAACTGTTGATCTGCTGGGATTTTCCCACTAAATCATCTCTAGGATATACAGAGAATTGTCCAAAAGCGAGGAAATGTCCAGCAAGAGTCAGTTCTTTAGGAAAAAATGACGTGTGGATGCTTGAGGTCAGAGGAGAATGGCCAGTCTGCTTCAAGCAGTAAGGCAGCAGTAAGTCAAGTAACAATTTGTTACATCTGAGGTATTTGCTGTGACATCCAGAATAAAGAGAGGGGCGCGGGGGAGCAGAATCTGGCATAAACAACATAAAAACATGGATCTTGTAACTTTCTTGTAAGTCATGCTGCTGGTGGTGTAATGTTGTGGGGCGTATATTTTCTTGGCATAGTTTGCCTGAGTATTGTTGTTGACCATGTCCATCCCTTCATGTACACAGTGGTCCCATCTTTTGATGGTTGCATGATATTGTGCAACATCGAAAAGCTCAAATCATCTCAAACTGGCTCGTTGAAAATGACAATGAGTTCACAGCCAATAGGGCACCTTTGGGATGTGATGTGACCTGAAATCTGCAGCAACTGCGTGATGCTCTCATGTCAACATGGAGCAAAATCTCGGAGAAATGTGACCGGCTCTTTGTTGTATTTGTGCCATAGAGAAGTGATGCTGTCCTGAAGGCAAAAGTGAGCTCAACCTGCGACTCTGTGTGGTGATTGTATATTAGAAAATGTCATTGGCTATGAAATACTGAATCTTGGACTTTTCTGCAAACATATACACAAACCATCAGTTAACACAAGCAAAGAATAATAGCTTACAATTGCCTTTACATAACTGTAATTACACTAACACTCCTGATGTGTGTGGTGCGCATTAAACTGGGAGAAAATAATGTTTGTCCTTGGTTTCCATGGGCGTGAGAGGTGGAATGTTAAGCGGCTCTACTTCCCACAGACTGGAACTTACTAACACACACACACACAGACGCCTACCCACAATCCCCTTTAGATGGCACGTGGGGTGTGAGAAAGCGTAGGTGAAGGTCCCTCAGAGACTCTTTATGAAAAAGTCTGCTTTCACCTACTTCACTTTTCTAGCATGCATCACACAAAGAGAAAGAAAGGTTATTCAAGGTGAAAATTTTTATCATTTTAGCATTTGGAGCATCTGTTTTTCTGGAAATTTTCATTTATCTTTTGCAAATACATGATGGAAAAGGGTTGATTCAAGACAGAAATCTGAATGTAGTCGATGAGTCAGCATTAACGCAAGCAGTTTGTTTAAAGGAAGTCTCTACGTCGGTGTAGGTCAGCGCTGCAAGCTGAACAATAGGAAGGGCCGAAGGTTAATGAATGTGCAGACTTTGCGAGGAAGATTATTCCTGCTGATAGATATATCTGATGCAATGCTTGACTTGGCCAGGCCCTCTTAAAGGAAGAGCTGTGACGGAATACCTCAGGGGGACAATTAGCTCTACCATATAAGAGCTGGGCGACAGAACCAGTGAGGCCTGGGTGGAGGGCTGGAGGGTGTGGGGGAAGGAAGCGGAAAGCTTGGAAGGGAGGCTCCCCCTGTGAAGGAACCTTTCAGCCACAGCCAAGGAGATCTTTCTATGTTCTCACACACGCACACACACACACTGCGCACATCACTCTTCTCCTCTGGTGACAGGGGCAACTTCCTCTTTCACACACACAGACAGGGCCAATATCAATACGCCCACACTGTGTTTGATCTGTGCTAGGTCCACAAGAGCAACCATGGAGGCCAACGATGCTGAGTCCTTCTGAGGAATCGTGTCTAGGTTTTTGTTAGCAGAAAACAGTGCTCGCCACGCCTTGTGAAAAACTGCTCCCTTAGCCCCAGTGCTTCATTTCAATCGTTGAATCTAAACAAACACACTTCCTGCCTCGAATAAATCAGGTAAATCAAAACCATTTGGCGAACCTGACCGTTCAGCCAGAGGTTCAGTATGGAGTTCTGTATTAGCATAATATGCCATTCACCATTAGTACTGCATGACGCACGTGACAATATTTAAAATGTCACTGTTAAGCTGATGTTTTTTTTACCTAATAACACTTTATAGGTGCTATGTTACAGCTATGTGACGTTTGAAGGGATGTTTGAGTCTGACTCACAGTGCAGATGACAGTGAAAAATGGAGGTGTTTTTGAAATATTGTTCCAACCCTTCCACGAGGTAGTTTCGTAGGAAACTCAGCCATGTGGTTCTAGTTTTCTTCTGAGAAGTCGCTGAGAGCTATGTCGTGCGGGGTGCTCACTGGTCCTGAGTGCTGGACTGTCCTACATGCCAAGATAGTTTTCTTTTAAGATGCCAATGATGATGATGATGATGGCTGTGCAGCTGTCCGCTGTGGTTACATATTTATTATTGAGTTTGGTCATTGGTGCTGAGATGTAGGATGGTGTGACCAATGTAGTTAGGAGCAGGTGGCGTGAGAAAATGAAAAAGACTGGGCTGAAGACCGAAAAGCACACACACGCACGCTACAACTGATATAGTTCATCAAGTTTTCATCTTCTATATGACTTGAAATTGCCCTGAGGCAGACTGGCATCTTGTTCAGGGTGCCTCTTGCCCAATGGCAGCTGGAACAGGCTCCAGCTTCCATACAAACCTGATTTGGATAAGTGGAAGAAAATGGATAGAGTGATGATGGATGGCTGCAGCTTGGAGATATTTTAGTCTATTCACTTTTTGTATGTTTGCACAAGATTTTCCAATTTAACCTGAAACTGTGTTCCGGTGAGTTCATTTCCAGTGTCAGTCACAGTGAAGATTGCAGCTTATTATTTATCACAGCTTGGTACTGCATATTAGCAAATAGTTTATCAATGTATCTATATAATGTTGGAACTGGAAAAAGTTGCTCATAAGCCTAATCCAATACAATTCATTTAAATTCAGTTCAATTCAAATTATATTACACTAAACCACAACAACAGGCTCCTCAACAAACTTTATTGTATGGTAAGGACCCTACAATAATAAAATAAATCAGACATTAGGTTAGGAATTACTTGGCGACAGAGGGAAAGAAAAACTCCCTTATAACAGGAACAGGAACAGGAGAGGCAGCCATCTGCCGTGACCAGTTGGGGGTGATGGGAGGGAGACAGAACAAAAGACACAGTGTTTCTATGCTAACAGAGGGTCCATGTGCTGGAAAACCACGAGAGTGACTATGATTTAAGAGGCCATGGTGATTTTAGGATTGCTTTTCATTCTCATGACATTGTAAATATAATAGTGACTCAGATATGCTATAGCAGTTCTCTCCTCTTTCTTTCAGTGGGAAGGTGCACTACATCCATTAAGGAGGCACATTTTCCAGATGACGTTCAGCTGGCTTGTCTGTCCTCTCACCTCTCACTCTGTTTGTCTCGCCTCATCAGAGACAAAGGGAGAAGTCAGTCTGTTTCTGTCCTCGGCTTCTGTCTTTTCTTTCTTTTCCCTTCCCTGTCAAAAAAACATCCGGCTTCTATTACCCATGTGCCTTCTTTATTTCACCCATTTATCATCTCTCCTCAAGTCCATGTGGTTGTCAGTGCGCCAGTCTGTTTTCCACTGGTCCAACCCACATTTGAGAGAGGGATGGCATGTTATTGTGGCTGACAGCTGGAGTGGGTTATAGTGGTTGATTCAGCTCCATAAACCATGCTGATCCAATATTAAAATAAATGATAAATGTCCCATGTGCACTGTGACTCATTAACATATGGGATATGCCATCAAAACTTGAAAAATCACATGAATGACACTCGTGTTCTTTTTTAAACCCACTACCAAATACTGTTGCTGATAACCACCAACAAATGGTCTTTGGTGTCAGGTAGCATCTGTCTAACACTTCCACCTCTGTTAGTCTGATGTAAAAGACAAAGTTTTATATTTCCTCCACTTTTCTTTTTGTGTGTCTGTATTATTTTTTTTTACATTTTCTTTGGGTTCTAAAGTGTGCTTTTCACAGATGAGAGTAGACTCACCCTGAACACATGTGACAGATGTGAAAGGGTTTAGCTGTGGAGAAATTTATGCTGTCTGTAACATTGTTCATTATTACCAGTTTGGTGGTGGGATCAGTGATGGGAAGGCATATCCATGGAGGGATGGACAGACCTCTGCAAGCTAGGCAATGGCACCCTGACTGCTATTAGGTATCACAATGAAATCCTTAGACCCTGTGAGGGACCAAGCAGTAAAGTAAAGGACAAAGTCAAAATGTCTTGAAAGTGGGTTCCTATTTTACCCCAAAAAGTTCAAAAAGGACAAAGTGCAAAATATCATTAATGGGCCCAAGAAGTGAATGAATAACATTACTGAAATACACGTTTAACTGCAAAGCAAAACTAATGAGGTAACTGACTTTACCAATGTGTGGCCGAGACGACCACAGGCCCATTTCCAGACCCTACGCTGGTGTATTGGTTCCTGAGTTCCTCTTGATGCACAGCAATCCTGGCCCCATGTGGTAAGAGTCTACTGGCAGATCAAAATAGATCAAAAATATCTTTAAAAATGATAAAATAATTATACAAAATTATATTATAAAATTTTTTTAAATAAAAAAATTCTGTACTATATGAATGTCTTATATTGGACAACTATGCAATATCAACATGTCAAAATATGCTTTTAAGGTGCTTCTCCCTTGTTTTCTTTTATATGTCAGTTATAGATGCCATTACCTATAGCTCTGCAAATAGCTAATATTGTCCAGTAGTATCGGCCTGGTGATAAAGAGTTTGGGGTCTACTTCCTAAAGACCATAAATACATGAAATATCCAAGTGTACATAATAACAGGTCTTTACTTTAAAGATGTCTTTGGGGAATAAGGTAAAACCTAATATTTAGCCAAAGAAAGCAGATGATTTCCATACACAGAAGATCAGTTATCATAGCAGACAATTCAAATGAGGTGCAGGCAAATGTCAAGGTCGTTTAAACAGCCCAAATTGTCATACATGAGGAAATCAAAAGCACGAGGTGACAAGAGACCACAAAAAGGCAACGACGTTCAACTTCAAGGGAAAAAGTGCTGCCAACACACAGTGGGTGGAACCTGCAATAAACTCTTATGACAAGTTACGGAAGTGACTACCAATGAGCACTGATTGATATATGACCCTGTAGTAATAACATTAGGGGGTCACCCAGGTAACTGTAGTCTGAAATGTCAGAAAGCACCCAGCAGTGGGCTTCAGAGTGATGCGCAATATGTGAATTATGTCTAGTGATGTAATAACAAAACATAACAGGAAGTGATGGAAAAGAAACACAATAATAGTTACCAAGCAAAAGATATTATGACTGGATGTCTTTAAAAATAAATTTCACGTTGAAAAGAAAATCAGCAATTTTAACCAGCTTTAACTTTTAGTTAACCTTTACTAGCTTCTGTTGTGTTTCTGGACTTTTGTTGATGTATGAAAATGTAAGAAAACACCTTTTCTCAGGTGGAAAAAAAAGGTAAAGACTATGCACGTAACTGGCTGACCTCCTCATAAAAATATTTCCCTATAGCACCCCTAGTGGTCAAAGTGCCACATAGCGCCTTTAAATAAAATAAATGGAAACGCTCATTACGGAGGCCTTTGTTGTCACAGGAAATGCAATACACAGTATGAATCTAAAGAAGTTTTAAGTTAGCAACTAATAATAAGACCCCTTCAGACATGACTGAACAAACTTCAGACTAATAAATGCAAGATTTAGAATTTTAAGTTTCCTTTGGTATTGTTCTTTCCAGAAATGGCTGTGTTTCTGTGTGTGTATGAGTGTGTGTGTGAGAGAGATCATTTTAAGTTCATATAAAAATGCCAACAAAGCCCTTTAAATGATTCAGTTATACTTTGCGATTCCCCCCCCCCTCACCTATTTATGTCTCTCTCCAACTAGACATCTGGAGACGATTTGCACTCTGCGTGTTCATGTGTGTTTTTGTGTCTATCCCACGCTGACGCTGTAGTTTTCAGCGAGGGCAGATGGGGTTGATGGGGGGATGCTGGGTAACCGAACGATGGAGAGAGCGAGAGCGTTCCAGCCTTAGCGGTTCCACAATGAGTCAGGCCGGTTACTCCGGATACATTTGAAGAGAATGATGAAAGACGGCTAAATGACTTTGATAGTTAGCGGTTAGCTAACGGTGATTAGCTTGGGGTTTTTCCCATAACAGCCTCCTCTTCCTGTTTCATTTCCAGTTGACGGTGCACTTGCTTAATCATGCATGCAAATTCTTTTCCTGCTTTATTTATTTATTTTCTTCTCATTGCATTAGCATGTAGCAATGTCAGTGGCGGGTGCCAAACCCACGCTCTCACACTTGGATTGTGTAAGCACTGCTGCAGCAGCGAGGGCCAGAGGACGAGGTCAGCGGCTGCAGCTGTTTTTATGTCCTCATCACGAAAGCAACCATGACCTCACCACAATCGCTGGTTCCGCCTCGTGTCGAAAATGAACCCTGCATTTTGCAGCTTGACACTCAGCAGTCACTCGGATATCCGCTGAAATGTTGCCTCCAATTTTACCGCTACATGGGTGCTCTGTGAATGCAGATTCTGTGGCGTTGGTTGAGTTTCGGACACACTCTTCGTGAGGTGTTGAGTAATTTATATTGTGTGGATGTTTGGGAACACTTGTCAGTCACGCTCTGCCAGATGGGTGGATCCAATCCCTTCATGTCAGATTGACTGGACTCTTCCTCCATCAGTAGCCTGCTTTGAGTAGCTCTCACAAAGCCATTGCCCTCCTTTTACCCTCTGCTCACACTGATGCTGTCCAGAGGCTGCTCTCTGTTTTTCCTCACTTCCCTTTAATGGCTTCTGATACTATCCAGGATTGTGTTCCCGCCCCACTAATGCCCCCTGGACGAATGGCAGCATTAACCTAACACACCCAATTTGGAGTTTTTCTCGGTCAACCACAACAAGTTGTAATGCAAAAAAATTCAGGTTCTATTAAGTGCAGCAGATTTTCCATCGTGTCAACCGCATCGGCTTCTTAATTCAATTTATATTAGGAAAACTTTACATCTTCACACGAGGATGCTTGGGTGCTTTCCCTTGCGTGTATCACACAATCAGTTCCTTTCCATCCGTGAATCAACCCTTCAACTGTGTTTATTTTGTGTTAAGTGCTAATTCCTTTCATGCACTGGGCTTCTTGACTCAAAACAGTGCGATTGGGATTTCAGGTCAAAAGTCGATTCTGCTTTTGAAATCCATCATCTGCGGGTGAGCTCTGTGAGCACCTGGTATGTGTTTATTCAAGCATTCTTTGCATTCTTAGAGGGGAACAACACGATACTGACAGAGTAAAACGCATGTGGGCATCGTTAAAGCTGGTAACAACATACTTAGATTGTGCTCTTTCTGCAGCCAGCTGGTGGCAAATGAGGTTGTGCCGTGGTCACTTGCAGGCTCTGCCGCTTGTGCTGAGGACTGTGCAGGATCAGCATCTCTTGGTCCGATTTAGCTGAGAGTGAAATAAAAAAAAGAACTTCCTGTTGTTGTGCATCTAATTCTCATGGTCAATGACCTCGGGATCAAAGGTCAGCTTCCTGCGGGAGGCCTGTCTGGATTAATTACAGTAGAGTAGATTATGGTGGGAGTCGATGAAAGGGGACTGTTGTAACTTGTGCTTTAAATGAGACCTCACTTTGTTGTATCTGTCAACACAGTTTCTAAGTGTTATGCCTGACGAAGATTGATGACAGGAAGTGCCACTGTGTCATCCCTACCCAAAACGGTCTTGTGCAATCTGACACACTGACAGACTGACACACTCAGGCATGAAACCCATCAGCCAATCAGCTTTGTGTGCATTCTGTCCACAGATAAATCACTGTGAGAGTCCAAAAAGGACAGTAAGCTTTTGGAGAAATGGGTCAGTGCCCTGCAGCTCTGGCCAGCCTTCAAACACAGCATAACAATTACCAGAGCAGCCAAAGCATGTGAAAATATGCTTTTAAGGGAAAACTCTGTGTCCAAAAACATTTCTTACAGCAGGAAATCATAGGTTTAGGGGTCCAATTTGAAGACACAACACAGATTCAAAAATGTAGTTAAACAAGAAGTGCTGCTTGTGATTAATCCAAATCTATGGCTGGAGCGCCATTTCGGATCTAATCAAAATAGCACGAGGCAAAACACCAGCCAGCATCCTGTCCCCAGTTAACTGGGCTTATTGGATATCTGCCTTCAGCTGTTATGACTTTCAGCTTTACTCAGTGTCATCCTCTGACCTCGCTGAGTATCTGAAGTTTGACTAGCTGTTTGAATAAAAACACAGCACTTTCACACACACACACACACACATAAAAGCAGACAATCCCCGAGTGCTGCACAGGAGTACAAAAGCTTCTGCATGGCCATGACCGCTATCTCATTATATATAGTACAAACCAAACATCAGAGGAGCTACATGGTTTGTGTCAGCGAGACAGTTAACGTCAACAAAGCCACCGGCTTTGTATAAGTGAAGGTCAGGTCTTTATCAGCCCTGCCAGGGTCTTCTGCTGAGTGTCTCTACACTCTTAAACATGCCAGAACTCATTTGTGGATGGAGCATCGACTAAGTCCTTTCTTGTTGAGTTTGGTAAAGTTGATAAGCACTGCAGCCACGCGGTTATTGATGATAACTGACATAGTGTTATATTAAAGTTCGGGAGAGGTAGCATTTGGTAACAGGAGATGCTTGATGGTGCGTCTGTGTGAGGTTAAAAAATTAATAGTTAAAAGTGATTCTGCACAGGAAAACGTAAAAAGAAAAAAAAGTTTATTTCTATGACACATCTAAAAAAGCCTCAGGTGAGGCCTGTCCGGCACGGACAGGCTATTACCTGTAATCACTACATAGTAAAGCTCAATAACATCATCAAATAAACAACAAATGAGCCTAGTTTGCTATTCAGCTGGAAATTTGTCGTTTCTTAAAAAAAATAGTTAGCATGTCACAATGTAATTAACACAGTGCTGTGTGCAGTGCTGCAACTCAAATTCAAGTAAATAATTCTGGAAAAATGTAGAAATGGCTTCACTGTACAATTACAGGTTCTGTACAAAGATATATATTTTGTCAGTTCTTTAATGTGTGGGTGTGTTACTGGTTAGCTGACTGGACACATGTCAGGATGTATAGTTTTTAGTGCCTGATCAATATAACATTTAAAAGACCGATATCAACATTTGAAACTCTGCCAACAGGGAACCCTTGCCCTCTACTGGACAATCTACAGAATGTCAACGATAACAGTTGAAGGGTGTTTCTCCTCTTTTTGTGCTGTTCAAATTTTTATTAACTGTCCTCAGCAAACAACTAATACTGGCTGAAAATATCAGCTTGCCGATATCAGTCAGGCGACACATTTCAGTATGTGTAGCACAATTAATAGCAGTTGTATTAATCAAAAGTGGAAAAATTTACTGTCAGACTGACAGTTTGCTTGACTTATGATAACAGCGTATAACCTTCCACATTCAGCTGATATTAAATTGGTATCTGATTAGCTGCAGGGTTAAATAATTTTTCCCATCTTAAAAAAAAGAAACAAAAAGTAAACAGCCGACAAATCATGTGGACATTTGTGAAAATGTGATTCGTGAAAATGTCTGAACCCACTTTTTCTTTTCTTTTTTTTTTACTGACTTTTAGGCTGTTTTTATGTAAGCAGCTATTCAACTTAGGCCTGAAATAATTAAACCACAGCCTATTAATAGCCTACTTATACAAATTTGAAAGGATCATAGCTTATTAACACTTAACGCTGCTGTTCTTTATACTAAGCTGAGCTCACTCGTGGTTATGAAGTTCCACCAACGTAACTTAATAATTTTGTTTTTCTTTTTAATTATTTGTATTTATGCTTATACTTTAAGGCAGGAGAAACACCCTTCAACCACCATTGTTGACGTTCTCTAAGTTTGTCCACCAGAGGGCACTGTTCCCTGTTGGAAGTGTTTCAAACTAGAATGATCTAACAGTGCTATAGTTTAGGTACCTGACTATTGTTCATAGTGGTCTGTCAGTTGTCTATCCATCTGTTAGTTCCTCCTGAAGCTTAGACACTATGTGAACTTTCCTGTGTATCCATGCAAATGGTTTTGTAATCAAAATACTGTCTCAGTCAATAGAAATGAAAACCGTCACAGTCTATCAATAAACAGCCCGAATTCAGCCAGCAATGCAAGTTTCTTGAAACTGATAGCAATAAATGGGAATGGAGACATGTGTATTGAGTATTTGCCCAAACAAAAACACCAACTGGTAAAAGTGTATTAATGTTTATATATAAAACCACACATACAGTATGTGTATGTATATATTTTCTTTGTCAGTCTTCACGCAATGTGTGTTTTAGTGTCTGGAGTGCATTCGAGAGCAATTACAGGCTCAGTCACAATGGATAAAAACATCCATCCGGCAGATGTAAAAACTGAATTCATCACATGCTGTTGAATCCCAACTATTCAAAGTCTTCCACGGAGTCAAATCTATCACGCGTGGATTCTCTGAAGTGATGCACTGTGAACCGGAGCTCACTGATTTAAAGCAGCAGGAGTCTGCATTGCTTCTGCTCGCAATCCTGATGCTCTATGGGAGTCCGGGATGATTTATCTAAGGATCAGAGTGTCCACTTAAGTGTAAACTATTGCTTATGTAACCGGTTTCTGCTTTGCCCCGCTGCAACAGGTCATCCCAAACAAACTCCTCGACTCTGCGTTGTGTAGTGTTTTAAGAAGACGAGGAGTCTCTGGCTGATCTTTGCCACTTTATTTCCTGAATAGACACAGAATGGTGTCGGATCAGTGCATATGGCTCGGCATGCCCCACTCCGCACAGCACACTCTCGTATGGCTACAGGAGACTGGCAGTGATTACAGCAGCCTTATTACCATTTTCAAAGTACAATAAAAAAATAACAACAAACAATGATGTACCTGAATAGACACAGAATGGTGTCGGATCAGTGCATATGGCTCGGCATGCCCCACTCCGCACAGCACACTATGACAGAGTATCCCCCATTAGCATTCCGCCTTAGCATACATTTTTAAACAATCTTACACAAATAAACAGTACATAAAAACTGGCAATGGACATATGCTCACTAGGCACTTATTACCCTCTGTGCCCGCCAGTTAATCAACAAGTTTTATGTGTTCATCTTACTTAAATATATGACGCGCGGAACAACACAACTCACCTCTCGTATGGCTACAGGAGACTGGCAGTGATTACAGCAGCCTGCCTCACCTAAACGGCCACACCGAGAGGGGGGGCGCTGTTTCCCCATTGCACTGACTTTAGTGGCAAGTGGAATAATACCGCACAAATACTGTTACATCTGATCACATGCCTTTCCGCC
>VURO01011811.1:1278-12354 GCA_015108175.1 Pelvicachromis taeniatus
GAATTCCACAAAAAAAAAAAAAAAAACAAGATTAGAGATTGAAAGAGGGGTCCCTAGACACCTTCTTCCAATATTGTGCACCAGCTGTGGGGTAGTTGAAGCCTCTGGGGTTAATCTGCTATTTAGCAGCAAACAAGAAGACATTAAGTGGATTTCCACTCAGCACAGTCCTCTGCAAGAAATGTTCCACAGGACTCTGATTATGCTCAAGGGCTTACATTACGCTTGAACAAAAGGCCGCCTTGTGCCAAGACTCCACCGATTTTCATTCAGAGAATTATGCCATCACTGGCATTGGGGCAAGAGCTCCTTCCCTTTGCACTCTGTGTGTTGAAGTGCTCAGCTTTAGAATAAGCTTTCCTCCTAATGAAGGACATCATGTTTTGTAGTTTTCCCTCAAGTGACATATGTGTCCAACATATCAAAGACTGAATTCCTTTATTGTGATTTGCAACATCCCCCGCTACATGAAGGATACAACCTTTTGTGGACGTCAAATATATTTGAACATTATTTTCTTCGAAAAGAACACACAAGCCTTAAGCCTGTTGTCCAGTTGTCTGTAAATTACACTCACATGCACACTATAGACTTATATGTAAAGGTTGGACCGTTACACGCTGTTTAACATGTTGTGTTCACTGTAGCTTAATCGTTCTCTCATCATTAGCCGTGTCACATTATTGACAGAAGATAAAAGATTAATGTGCTCTATGGCCATACCTTCAGCATAAACCTCTCCTCTAATCCAATGTCCATTGCTTACAGGCAATTGTACATGTGAGCAGAATACTAATGTCACTCCAAGGACTTGATGGCTTTGAAGTGTGCTAAGAAGCTGAGAAACGAGTAAAAAAGAAAAAATCATATATTTATAGGAAAATGATCACGCTTACAAGGCAATAATCAACATCTAGTGAAATGCAACTCTCGCACACACTCTGACTATTGGTCACATTTTTTGTGAGCATGCTTTACACTGGCTCTTATACTTTTTCTTATACTATGTTAAAGACCCACAAGAGGAGACAAGCAGCACCCAGTGACACCCAGAAACCATGAAATGTCAATGAAATTCAGTGTCTTGTGGAGATGAAGTGACGGGCCAAATAAGTGTTAGTGACGTAAAGCAACGGAGAGGAGGATAAATTGATCTTCACTTCGAGGCGAGAAAATCAGAAGAAGCAAAGGATATTGTTGACTAAAATAAAAGAGTTACTGTACAGTACATGCTCAGCCTGTAACGTCATCTACGGGTGAATGGCTTTATATGTGGACCGAGTTTTATTGGGTTCACTGACTGCATTTGCTCTAAAAAATGCCATTATTAAAAAAAAAATTTAATGATTGCCAAATGAATCCCTTAAAGACCATCCTCATGCGTTCACAGCATGTCCAAAAACACATTCACAAATGAAATATATGTAATAAAACATTGCAAATAATATAAATAATCATATAAATAATAAAAAACTCACATACCAAAAACAGCATTACAGAGACAAAACCGTAAATACACAGAACAATTAAATAGTGAATAATGTTGCTATTACTAATAATAAAAGCAATTTGTTATTAAATTAAAAAAACAAAACAAAACCTTTAAAAAAAACTATGGAGGTGATATCTGAAGGCAATTCATTCCAATCAGAAGAAGCCACAGAAAAAAGACGAAGCACAAAAGTTTTATTAACCGACTTCATCTCATATAAAAGGGCACCTTAAGGAGAATCTGAAGATCAGAATTTCTTAGTGCATAATAAAGCATAAAGAACAAACATTGTTCAGGCTATTGCACTGGAAAATGAATTGGCACCAGTTAATAAATTATTGTAATAGTGGTTGCTCGCATTTTGGTGAGTAATTTGAAATACTGCTAGACCTGATGCATGTTGTGTGGCTGTGACAGGATTGTTAGATTAACTAATTAAAGTACCATTATCCCAACCGCTTAAGATTATGACACGATATAATAAGATATCCTGTCAGAATATCTAATGTAGGTGATACGTGAGATAGCTGACTGTCAAATTTAACTCCAGCAAGAAGAGCTTGCTACCTTCAACGACCTGAGAGCTCGTGGCTATAAAGGCAGAAGGCTGCTTTTTTTATTGCAATGTTCTCGGTATCACTGGATCCAATAATGGCTATACCGTGTTACAGCAAGAAGAAACAAGGTGAAAAACAGATTCTGTGGAGCGTTATGGATTTGTGAAATCTAAATCTATATTTAAATGGTGCAAAATAAGTGATCTGATGTTTACTCAGTTCCCAAATGTGTTGCTTTACATTCAAATGCTCTGCAGCCCTTTAGGCAGCTCTCCAGTACAACCAAAATAAGCTATGTGTGTTTGGTTAGAGGCTTGCTGTAAGAGAAAGGTAATGCTCATCTATCTCTATCACCTCTTAGCGGTTTATTTTCAGAAGTGCTGCCTTTAAGGATAAAAACATTTGTAATCAACACCACTACCATTTCATCACCTCAGTTATTTCTTTTTTTATACTCCCTTATTGTCATCTATTCCTGTCACTGCAACTGTCAGTTTCTGCCTTCTCGAGTTGTTTCTATGCCATATATGTTAAATTAGGCATTATACTTTTGTAGCGATTTTTCATATTGCACTTGGCAGATCGTATTTGTACTCAGCCTTCAACCTGAGTACAAATACGTGCTCTGTTTTCAAGCCGTTATTCTTCGCGTTCTCCTATTTTTCCTGATGTGTTTGTAGTATTTTTTTCTTTACTTGCGCCTTTTTTTTTTTGGCACTTAACCTTTTTGTCTGCTGCTTGCGGGGATTGTTCAGCCACACTGACTGATTGCTTGTGTATGACCGTTGCTTGGTGATTAAACATTTGGATTTTACTCTGCCTCCGGTGTGCTCCATTTGGTTCCTCTCATCCCGTGAACCGTCGCAACAATGGGAAAGTTTAGGAGTGCACAAAGCTCCAGTCGGTGATTTTGAAAAATTCAATTTAAAAATGACAGGCTAACAGTTGGTGGCACCCTCCTGTCCTCTGTCCTCCTCCCTCTGTTGTTGATGTGAGACTCACTGTTGGAGGACAGCATGCTGCTAGTGGAGAGGAGGAAGTGTTGCTTTGCCTAAGTCTCAATGAGAATTCATATATATTGCTAATTAGAAAACCGAAATTTGCATTTGTTTTGCAGTTTGTTCACATCAAACTACTAAATTTTGTACAACAAGCACCGCAGGGGGTGTGTAAAACATACCGCTTGAGTGGCGAAGAAGTGATTGTGTTCAGCGGGTACTTGATAAGTAGTGTCACCATTAGCGGAGGCTTTTGTTGGCGATTTTGTTGTTAATAGACACTGGCGTCAGAGTGCAAAGTAAAACAAAGTAATTTAATTTGTTCTGTGTGTGAGCACCATCTGATTTTGACGTTATATACAGTATGTAAGACAGAGCTTAGGAAATACAGAGAAAAGACAAAGGCAACAATCCATGCATCTGAACCAGGTTTTAAGCAGCTTTGAGCAGAATTAGCAACTTACAATTATTCTCATTATTGATACATCTTTTTTTCCCCAGATGATCGTTTGGTCTATAACACATCGACAAGCCTGACAAGAGTGAAAATGTCCGTCACAGTTTTCCTGAGGCGACTTCATAAATTGTTGTGTTTTAATTAATCGCCTAATCAATACAGCTCAATTTTTCCACGTGAACAGACTACCTCACCTTCTTACAACCTTAGGCTCTACATTGTGCTTGTTATTGTTTGGTTTTTGTTGCACACAAAAAAAAATTAAAATAATATCCACATAATTTTTAGAATAACTTGTGACAGACGTCACAGAGCACTTTGGTTAAAGTTTGGTAAATACTGCATGTATGAAAAAAAGGTCAAGGTTCATTCTTTTAAGTCAATATTTTATTAAAAGTGTAATCAATGTGGATGTTGAAACAAAATTTAAAAAAAGGTGTGGATAGTACTTTTCTTGATGCTGCAGAGATAAAAGGTAAAATCAGTAATATTTTAATGATTAAAAATTAAATTTAGACATTAAATTCACATATTTAAACCAAAGATGTAAAATCACTGCAATAGCATGTAACCACTGAATAAGATGCAACTGGGAGCCACCGTTCAAGGTAAAAATCCAAGCGGCACCGGTCCTTCGATAAATACAGCTGAAAATCAATTTGGTGCTGTTAAAAAGGAACCTGTTCAGACTGAGTGAAAAAAATAGAACAAATATGATTTTAAAAACAATGTATCTGATTTTTTTCTCTCTTTTTTTGGAGTTGGAACATTTATATACCACGCTTTTAACTGCTCACTTGAACCTTGGACAGTTATCCAGGCTTTCAACATGTTTTCCTGTGCAATCAGTACCCACTTTGCAAAATATCTGAAAACAAAAAGCACTTGTTCGTAGCCTTGTAATTCTATTTTTTTCAACATTAAAGCTTGAAGTGGATAGAAGAACAGAGGAATGACACATAAATCCCTCTGCATTCTCATTAGCACACAAAAGGCATCTAATAAAAGGCTGACCTTCACACCATGTTTTTGAGGGAACCTGCAGTTTTAAAGTCAAAGTCTTTATGCCAGATAAGCAGTAGTGCATTTTAATCCTCTCTCTGCTGAGTGGGGCATCTGGTTAAATAACTGCCTTTTCACCTCTTCTCTTTGTAGTGGGGATTTCTGTTATGGCTGCGCTTCCCTCCACAGATCCCCAAGACCTCAGATCTACCCATTGTATAGGCACATTGTGTCAAGCTTAAGCTCCCAGTCCAAATAGCCTTCACAGGCTAGGGCAGCATATTCCTGTTCGTAGCATTACCCAGTCCGTATTTCCAGTGAGTTCAGATTATAAAACTTTTTTTTTCAATATTTCTGTTTCCATGCTATGTTTACAAAAGCTGCTATTGGTCAGCTATGGTTGAATCTCAAAAGCAATTAACTTTTTTCTGCTCTCCTCACTGAGCTGATGCTCTTTCCAACATTATCTGCTTGGCGCTTCCAATCCAATGTTTCCAAGGCAACAAGGCATCAGCAAGATGCTGGTGGTTTGCCATTTCAGGCATTTTCAACTCCACCACTTCAGCCAGGCTAATTACTTATTAAAGATTTAAAAAGTGCATACTGACATGGTCAATACATGTAGTGAGAAGTGGGTGGATGCCTGTAATGAACCTCATTATTCTTACCGTGCGCTCCACACCCTGATACGAAGCATGTGAATATGCACCCTATAAATATGCATGCTCTGAACGTTTGACTGTACTACCTGGTAGGCACTATGTCCAATCAAAGCTGTCTCCACTCCATATCTGAAAGATCACAGGAGGTGTCAGCGTATGACAGTTTCTGTGCTGCTGACTTTGGTGATGCTGTGGTGATCTCCCCCAGGCAATGGATTTTCAGCTAGCTCCTTCAGAACTGATATATGACTCTTGGAGATGATGCAAACTGGTTTTGCTAAGTGGCAGACAAGCAAACTGTATTCGGCACCTCACCTTGCTGAAAAGTCCTCATACTCAAAACTTGAGCGTCCTTTTGAAAGTCTTTGTGAAATGTGATTTTAAAGAACTAAATACACAAAGTGCAAAGCAGTATCCACAAAATAAACCACATGCAGCCAAATTATTACTACACGGCATATTAAAATTGAACATGAGGTGGGTATTAACTTTCTCCCGGTTGGTATTACACTACATGCTGTATGACGAGGGTCCCTGGCCTCATTCCCTGGTGGCTGGCAGAGTAATCTCCTTCTCTGCAAAGACTTTGATACGAGGCAACCCTCGGAAGGATTTGCACACAGATTATTTTCCTGTTCTGACCATCCATGTGCTTAAGTTACTTGATAGCTGAAAACTGAAATTTCAGTCTGTTGAATAAGGTTGCACATAGTTTACTATAGTCAGGTAATGTAAGACAACCCTCAAATACTGGATATAGTATTGTAAGAAACTCTAGATTTGGAGTACATTCTTTATTATTCATTTTTATTATAAAGGAGTAAATTATGCATCTAAATCAGAGCACTAGAAGCATGAATGTATGCAAAACATGAAGTAGCCACAAACATGGTTTTGGTTGTGATACACAGAGCTGTGGGTTGGAGGAAATAATGAGGGTACCTATATTGTTAATGACAGCACTAACAGAGCCAGGGGAGAGGTCATACTGTTGTAACAGCTATACCGTAATGGATAAAGGGGTGAGTGATACAACACATAAACTGAATGCCTGACCCACAAAAAAAAAAGCAGGTCTGCATCAGAATGGTATGGTTTTAAAATGGTTTCCATTTCCACAACACTGTTTATTTGGACTCTAGACTTTAAATCAGGTCTACACTGTGTACTGTACATTTTTGATGACGCACTTTGAGGTGATGTTTTCAAGTATTTATGCTGCTGGATAGTTTGGTGGTGATCCAGATTCATATACAACATATTAGAATTGGACGGATCTGCAAGCGTGTTTATAAACTGCTTCATTGGATTAGTTTGCATAGGTTTGTAATTAATATGAAGATTTTCAAAAATGACCAATACAGTCTTTGGACTTTAAACTATAGGGATAGGCATTTCAGGCGTGCATGTATAAGAAGTAAACAGAAGAACAAACGGTTGCCTGCATCTGGGCGCTGACCCTGTGGTGGACACGTGACCTGTCCAATGATAGGTGGGATAGACTCCAGTCCCACTGTTACCCTGAAAATAGATGGATGGTGATAATAATGATAAAAAAAATTATTAATATTTAAGGGTAAATCAGAGAAATGAATGAGGACTTTTACTCTACCTCTTCCAGTCCTCTGCAAAAAATGTTGGCCAAAGCTGCACTGATTTGATTTGATATTTTTCAAGAACTATGCCAAAGCTCAGGTAAAAAGCAGCCTGTGACAAAGTGATGGTTAACCAAACAAAATCAGTAGTAAATCCACTTGCACTCCACTGAGTGGAATAAAGATTTTTCTCAAAAACAATCCATTCTTGCCGAGCTCCATCTTACACACAAAAAGACAGCAAAACAAAAAACAAAAAAAAACAACAACACAGAAACAAACCACCTTTTTTTTTCACTGCACACATGTGCACATCACTACGTGGCCCTTTGAAAGCTTTCTGGGAATAAATGGGGACACTTTGTGTGGCGCTCACAGCCCATCGTTTAGAATAAGTGTAATGAGAACTTATGAGAAATTCCAATTAACATTTAAAAGCGGCGTGTACTTCATTGGTAATGACTGTGGCGCCTTGGTTCTGTATGCTCGTGCACCGCGCAAATATTTAACAAGGTGTTCCCTGAAACTTATGAATGTAAAGAGGACGGAAGAATTGAATGTTTAAGACATGCCGCACCTCATGTATTTTGCTCATTGGTGATGTTTAAAAAATATTGATCTTCACTAAGAGGAAAAATGAGAACACTTTGAGCATCCTGTAATGGTAGCATAGACACATGCAACAGATTTCTTTCCTGGTGCCTCCAGAAAAGCAAAACAATTACAAATGGTCATAAAGGATGACTGTATGGAGCCCCTTAAAGATCACAGTGAGATAAGCGATAAGATTTGTGCTACCTCACAACACTTTTGCACTTTGATCAACAGAGAAAGGCTGAGCTGTACTATATAGTACCGTGTAACATTATAAACTACGGACAGAGTCAGTGTACGCTCAACTGTGATTGCATGCTTGGGCACAAGTCTGTACTATTGCATTCAAAAAGAAAAGGAGCTGGTACAGATACCCAGTGACCACTGCAGATGCAGACTGGAAACTTGGGATGACACAGCTGTCAGTGATTGTGGCCACCGCCATGCGGTGCTTATTACGGTTATGGCCGTGACATGTTTTTTAAAAGGGCGTAACTTTGACTTCAAGCAACAGTTGTACATGTCTGTGTGTGTGTATATAGTTGTGTGCACAGTGTTGGCTGAGCATTGTATTTAGTACATTGTATTTTAGGAAAACATCTGTCACAGAAGCACCGCAAGTTCAAATAGTGTGGACATTTCCTTAGCAACATGGCTGGAAGCACAGGACCAGGAGAAATTTGAACACTAAACACTTCCAGACACAGTTTCATCTGTCACAGCTGCAACAGCAGCTGTAACTGTGCTCACAGCCAGGAGATTGTCCTTCTAAAATGAGTAATGAGCACTAAATGCGTCACGTAAAGTGTCACATCATGTGTCCATGCCACAGTGTTTGCTGTCCTTTCCTTAAAGAGCAGTAACTGCACTGGACCGACAAACCAAGGGTTGCAGACGTAGTCACAGTCTTGTAACAAACCAGGACAGTATACTGTAATACCACCACGGCCAATATAAAAAGTAATGTACTTCCAATTTTGTAATTAATCAAGTGTAAAAACAGTTACATGGGTATTCTGAGCTGATGTGGGGCTTTGCATCAGTCAGGTTAGCAAACAGCACCAGTGGCCCTGCAATAACCTCCAAAGATGGGATATGTAGTAGTATTAATAATAATTATTAATAATGGCATCGTCATGATAAATAACGGCATGTCAAGCCAGTCTGACGCATCTGTAATTTGTAACGTTACCTGAAATAATTCCAAATGTATTTTGCTTATGGAATATAAATTCCTGTTTGACTTTCATCTCCTTCTCATGGAAATAAGGGCAGTGCTGTAATCTATAAAGCGATGCATTTTGCTAAATGGGAAGATGACAAATTATAAAGAGGATAAGATATATGAACTGACACAATCTTGCTGATCCAGTGAATGGTGCTCTGGAGCTTCCTCTCTGATTGACACTTCAATGCTAAGGCCTTACTTTTGGGCAGTACTGATGAATATGAAAAGCAGTGCAGTCAAAGCAGGAAGCACAACTTTATGATTTTGGACCACTTGCATCCATCTTGTTTGACAGAGGCATTTCCAGTAGAGTTCATTCCTACACCAGATGTAGTTCTTTGATGTCAGCAGTGAGAATTAGTTCAGTAAAATGTAAAGTTTTTGGAGGAGAGTGAGTATCCTGGGCCTGCTGTCCTTCATTGCCCATTGTGAAGGACATTTCCCTCTCCCTGACTGCCCAATCAATCAGCCTCCTGCAAGAAGAGGGAGCTTCCTTGTCCCTGTCACAACAAGTGATTGCCTTGGCTGCACTACTAACAGAACGCCAAGCTCTCAGCAGCTCATAATCGTCCTTACCTGACAAAAACTCAGGTCTCAGCGGATGAAGGTATGGGGCTGAATGAAAACAAAGTTATTACCAGATATTTGACTATGTTGGTTGAATTCTTATGTGTCAGAAGGCTGATTATTTTTCAGGTCTAGAAATACAAAACATGCAGTACAGAATCCAGATCAAATCAGAGAAACCTGAAACTTGGGTGAGACATAAAGTACCACAGTGAGCAATGTGTACAGATGATTTTTTCTTTTTACCTTAATTTACCTTTTATGGTTTTTTCAGATTTTATATCACTGCAATACTTGACAGTGGGTATTTTGCCGGCAGTATTTTTAGTATTTTGCATGGAGCAGTTACCCAAACCAGTGACTGAACAGCTTGCTCAAGAAGCCACAACATGGCAGACACTGCCTGATGCCCATAGCAGCAGACACATCCAGATCAAACAAGTAACACGAAGCAGTCAACCTGTAGTTGCACTTCTGGCAGGAAAAGACATTCGAATGCCACCAGAGTACAATGTTAGCCAAGTGAAAGGCTCAGACAGCAACAAACGGGTGCACTGACTCCACATGTATGTTGGTTTTGTGAGTTTTCATAGAGAGTTGTGGGAGCTGCACAACAAAACAGGTCGACCTTGGCTTCAAATGGCCCTCTTCGACAAGAAACATCATCCAATGAACTGCTCAGTGTTAGATCCAAGAATAAAAATGTAGACTGTGGAGTGTCTGCAAAACAGTTGACTTGCTCTTTCCCCTTGCAAGGTTACGAGAGGAGTTGGCCCATCCACTCTAGAGCTTTTGTAGCCTTGGAAAGGGATTATCATTTCGTCCCAAGACGACATCTGCAGGATTATGGTGTACAGATGTTGGTAGCAGCCATCCAGGCCTTACATTATTAGATAAGAATAAGAATTACTTGGCCTGGAGAAACATTTATGGCAGCATCAGTAATGTTTTCTGTTTCAAGGTCACTATTGGGACTATGAATACAACATCTGACACAATTAATTTGCAGTGTTTTTCCCAGATGATTTTCAACAACAGTGCTTGAAGCTGAGAAATTTAAAATGTTTCTCTTTAGTCCTCATTTATTTTGTGAATAAAAATAGAGAAAAGTGAAGTCTTAAATGGCAATTTGGGGGTATCAGTTATTCACACACCCATCATTAATAAGATTAAAATAAAAGAGGTATAAGAAATCTGCAATCACTGAGCAGGCATTGCATATTTCTATAGACTCTTGGCTTTTATATAAAATAAATATTAGAAAAAAGAAAGGAATAGAAGGTGCAGAAGGATATTAAAATAAAATCAGACCTTGTTTTTCTCAGGATTATAATGAACATATGTGAGAAATTCACTGAACTGCTAACCTGCAAGATTACATTTTTTTTTTTTTGTAAATTTCCACTGAGTACCTCAAAGTTTAAATGACCCCTGGCTATAATGTGATGGTGAATAGCCTTTTGGGAAATGAGACACAGGGTGCTCGGCTGCCATGAAGGTAGCCTAACGCGAGAGACAGGGAAACAAAAGAACAGTTACAAAGTGAGAGTGGGTGCTTTTAGTGCTATTTCTGTCCTTTTTGAATCCAGGTGAGTGATGTGAAGCTGTTGCTTGTCTGCTCTACTCAGCCTCAGGCACCATTCGCTCCTTTCTTTCTTTTTTTTTCTCCCTCTTTTACACTGAATTGTCAACTGAGGCCTACTGTTAGACGCAAAAGCTTTTTCTTTAGAAATTGCAGCAAATAATTCCCCAAAATAATATGTATAAGTGCAAAAGCACACGGATGTCCTGCAAACTATAAGACTAGTATTTAGAGGGAAACATTATCCCATTCAGATTTGTATTTATCCCCGTTCCACTTTTACTGAAGTATATATGTGAAAGTAGTGTGTTGCGAGAAAGCAGTAATCTGACGGTTTGTGCA
>VURO01011811.1:12374-28889 GCA_015108175.1 Pelvicachromis taeniatus
TGACGGTTTGTGCAGGCTTCCAATTATTATCTTTTTTTTTTTTTTGCCAGCTAATGTTCCTCTATACTGTGTTTGCTGCACAGGGGTGGCTAAAAGGGTACCCTAAAGGTTTCTTGGAATCACCAAGAGGTTTCTTTTTCATTTCAGACCAAAATGCATCAGAGTTTTGTTGTGCTCACTGAAAAGAGAATTATGGTCACATAAGTGCAGCACGTTCGTGGTGGTCATAATGAAAAGCAAAGCTGAAATGAGTTTTTGGGGGGAGAAATGCTTTCCTGTTTTTGCTTGGCAGTGCATGTTATACAGAAACATGACTGTGATCCAGATAACCTTTAGTACGTATCAGACAGGAAATCCTCTTTCATCAGGATAGAAGCAGTGGAAGGCGCATGTCCCCACAGATGCCTCCATATCCCTGTGATGACGGGTGGACAGAGAGATCAGGGATAAAACAAGCCAGTCCGAGAAGTAATATTTCCTCAGAGGCTGTAATATAATGGCTTGGATCTTAGCTGTGATAGATTTTGCCTTGACATTGGGTAAAGAAAATTTCCACACTATCCAGTTTCCATTTGTAAGTGCAAACAATGCTGAGATGGGTCGCCGGTTTATTTGTTTCACGTTTGTTCTCTGCTCCCTGTGGGTAATGGTTTGCAGAGAAGTGTCATTGAATAAAACAAACATTTAAGCTGAGAGCTGCCCTGACTGTAAAACAGTCTCTGAAATCAGCTGTATTGATTTCTTGTCCTGGGCACACAAACACAGTAGCAGGGTAGAGTACTACCTTTATCTCGACTTTTCATCACTACCGTGACTGATAGGAGAGGCCCTTTGCTAACAGGTCTGTCCTCTACATACGTGGACAGTTCAGATCAGCTATACATTGTCCTCTGCCCACACCCTGCCAGCACCCTGAACCAGCAGTTACAGTATTTGACGAATGGACTGATGCTATCTGCCTCAACAATACTCTGACTTCAACAAAAAGCAATTCACTGGGACATTTCGGTATTTATAAATGTCAACTTCAGTGAAAGCTGAGGTCTCCCACTGCAAAGGTTTTGTAATTAAAGGTCAGCATTTGTGATAAAGTTGATTTTTTTTTGTTTTTTTTTCTAACTATTCCATTTTCGTCTCCCGCACTATGGGAAAGGTGTAAAAACAATCTCAGATTAGAGCTAAATGTCTGCATTCAAGCAAGACTTGGGAAACATAATTTTAGGGTTTTAGACATAAAAGAAATACATATCAAACTGTGACAACTACACAAAGCATTTAAAATGAACACAAATGAAGGACGTGACAAAGAATTTAAAAAAAAAACACTTTACGAGATTAAATATATACAGTGACAGCCTCTATGTGAAGTATCTGCACAATTTCTGATGGTGACCTTCTGAGTAAATGTCATCTCCTGTATGTGTGTTTGTCTGCTGCCCATCAAGCTTTTTGACATGCCCGGCCGCTGTCACCCACTCAGGAGAGAGCACTTGTGGGAGGACCGACTCAATCCTGGAGAGGGCTATGTGCAGTATCAAGGCAAAAAAAAAAAAAACTAAATAAATAAACAAATAAAAAAAAAGCCTGGAAAACATCAAATGAGACACCTGTTTCCACCCCAGTAATGCAGTGACAGGTAAAAAGGCATGGCCTGCCTGCACAGGGGTCCACATAATGATGACATAACAACACGTTACCTTCAAATAGAAACAGCAACGAGTTCACATGTACAAGCCGCAGCGGTGAATTTTAAGATCTCATTCATTTTTATTTATTTTGTCTTACACGTTTGTAACATTGAGATATACAGAAATAACACCAGTCTTCTGTTTCACAGCCGTACACGCATGTTAGATGACGTCTCAGTGGTAGTAAAAACTGATATCCAGTGACCATTTGTGCATTTGTTTCATCAGACATCACATCATGTAGTGAATCACATCAAATTATAGAAAAAAATAATAAAATTATGGCCCACATACCTTCAAATAATCGCTGAGACTTACAACAACAAATAGCAGGCTTGTGAATAATATATAATTGAAGGGTGCATTGTTATTTATTGTATTTATTTATTACCAACAGCAAAAGACAACAAAACCTTTTTAACCAAATGGCTTGTGTAATTATTTGTTTGTGTGCTATTTGCGATGTTTTTAAATGACTAAAACCTGAAAATTATACTTTTCAGTACAAACTGGCGTGCATATGAAAACAAAGAAGCCAGTGAGCAGTGAGAAAGGACTACACAAGAGGGAACCATTTGATTGGAAGACTAGAAGGGAGCTGACGTAGAAGGGATTTGTTTATTTCCAGCAAAATACTTTCCTTAAGTCCCAGATATTTAAAGCTTTTAAGATCTCACTGGTTGTGGCAGATTTAACATTGTTCCTGACCAAAGGGAAGTACTACAGTTACAGTTTGTGCATTCTTATTTATTTATTTTGCTTTGAATAGGAAGTGTGATCAGGGAGTGCTGGGTAGGCGTCTGTTAAAAAGGGATTGGGAGTTGCTGGGGAGGGCAACATAAACAGTTCCTCAAAAGCTAGCCTTGAATCTATGGGCTGTGCACAGCAATTTTGTTTGTTATTAATTTGAGCCAAAAGACTGTGATTAATCATAATATTCATGAGGCTGCGGCGACAGAGTGGGAGTGACCTTGACTTCTCTCTCTCTCTCAACATGCTTATGCAAGCCCTGGAGTCAAGGAATATCAAAGGGGACAAAGTCCTCGAGATCTGGGGCAGAGACATCACCCACATCTGTCACGGACCTCTGGGCTAAACCAACACTCGGGAAGGCTGAACCACACTCTGGTTAAAATATCAGGCTTTTAGTGGTCTTCCTAAGTTGAGCTACTAGTTAAATCTGAGTAGAGCAAAGCAGTGTGTGTGTGTGTGTGTGTGTGTGTGTGTGTGTGTGTGTGTGTGTGTGTGTGTGTGTGTGTGTGTGTGTGTGTGTGTGTGTTCCAGCAGTGAGCCCATGAAAAATAAGATGAATGGATAAAGCCGGGCAATAAAATAATTTGAAAAATACACCACAGAATTGTTTCCTTGATTAACGAAGTTCATATTAATCAAAAGTTTATAATTAATGTGATTCTCTGAGTGTATTTTTTTTTCTTTTTTTAATCATTCAGCCAATCAAGCTGAAGCCAATCAGGATACAGTTTGTTCTGTGCATGCAATCAGACTGTAGTTTGCTTGTACAGTGTCACCAATGCATGTGAAAATTAAGTAGTCACCGACTGAAAGGGCAAAAAAGAGCGATATATGATCTCTTCGTGTAAAGTCGGTGTAATTTTGCTTGTGTGAAACTAAAAAAGCACGACCAAATTTACAGGTTACACTCAAGTTTTAATGGAGGCAGGAAGAACAACTAATTACCTTCCTTACATTGTGCAGATACCATGCTAGTGCATTAAGGAAGATTTATGTTAATGACAGTACAGTAAAATCCTTGCTGTCTCCTTTCATTCAACTTGTGCTCACCGTCTCTGTCGCTGATTGAGAAAGGCACAAGGTAATTATGCAATCAGTAAGTGGGCCTCTTAACAATGTGCATTTTATGAGAGAAACAGCACTTCAAAGATGCTTTTAGAGGCTGGAAAAAAAAAAGTAAGCACGAAAAAGAAAATGAAAATACAAAACGGAGCCATCTGAATGCTAATGGTGTTCATTTAGACACTATGTATTTAATTCTAAGATATAAAAACACTGATTATTTTTCTGATCGGAGTAAGTAGTATTATACTCAAAAGCATCATTCATTTGACTTGATGCAACAAACTACAACTTGGATTTGGTTCAGGCAAACCTCTGTATGACTAAGCCCCATATGTTTTGTGTTGTACTATTTATGTACCAATTTGGAGCCTCATAGTGTCACATTAAGAATCTTATTAATAGAGAGTGTTCATTTAAGCTATCTCATCTATTCTGGCTGTCTCCCATTTCTGTCAATTTATAGCACTCTGAGGGAGGCACCTGATGACCAGATAGTCCAGCTCAGCCTTTCTCGAGGTTCACGTTCTGCAGCGCCAGCATTGGCTGTCAGGGACATTTAACAAAGAATTTGCATTATTTATGAGGCTACCTTTGAAATGCTTTCTTTAATTATGTTCCAAATTTCCATACAGAAGTCAGAGGCGCGTTCTAGCTACTTGTGTCCTCAAAACACACACCTACCTCAGCAACTGAGGAACAACAGCTTAGCGTCTCAACAATTTGAGTTGTGACACAAGTCCTGATTGATAATGTTTACTTCAACCATCTTGCAACTCGCATTACAGATAAACTAATTTTAACCAATTTACAACACTTAAAGCAGTATGGTTTCCTTGGTTACTTTTTGGTCCAATCACGAAGCACAATGCCTGTCCTCGCCCCCTCCCTACATGTCAGCCTATAAATGGCAGATTAAGTTAGGGGACTTGGATAGATCCATTCTAAATAGCCTTGGGTTACACTAAAACAAGCAAAATAACGCAGGAACTAAATTACCTTTGTTTGTGCCTGTGAATGATATCGCTCAAAGTCACTTTAATGCAGTGTATCGGAGACGGTCTTGTCTGTCTGAGGGTGTGTTTTATGATGCAAAAATATTACATGTTGATTCTGAATGTAGATCAACCAACAAAAAAAACATCACATATCAATTGTTTTCTGTAGCGTTTTTATTCTTTTAGTCATAAAATCTACCCACATAATGAGACAGACACATAAAAAAATTGATGTGTGACACTGAGCGTGTTTACAGTGTGTCAACAGAGACTAAAGTAGTTATGCATTTCTGCGTAGCTAATACAATAGACTGCATATGAAATATTGACACAGTCACTGCGACTAGAACGTGTGCTTTCTTACAGGGTGTAGCTTGGGAGGCAGAGTAGGCCATCCACAAATTGGAAAGTTAGTGGTTCAATCCCTGGCTTTTCCAGTCTCCAGCCTGCATTCCAAAGTATCCTTGGGAAAGATACTGAACCCCAAGTGTTCTGCGATTTATCCATCGGAGTACAAATATCTGTGGATGTTAGACAGAAAGCTCTGTAGCAAAAAGTGCTTGGATGAATGAGATACGCATGAGGTGTTTTTGAGTGCTCCACTAGCACCATATAAGAGCAAGTCCATTGAATAAAGCACACCTATAGACTATATTTTTGCTACTGGCTAATTACTGCATAACAAATTTCAAGAATATACTTAGTAGCTGCCTGTTTGTGTTTTGGTTGTGTGACTGTGGGGATTAATTAGCTGTTAGAGCCAGTCTGAAGTGGCCACTTGAGGAACTGCATTTTTGTGTCACCTTCAATTTTCAATCTCTGAACTTGAAAAATATTAGCAGCTGTGTTTATTGTGGACTGGTTATAAACAGGGAAACAGTAATGTTTACAACTAAAACCTGCAATTTAAATAGTTTAAATTCAACATTCTAGAGACTTATTTATAATCAGGGATTAAAGTGGGCCAGAATGATCTGGAACAGCATTCAAAATTCTACCTTTTATATGATATTAATAGTGAGCGGACTTTCTAAATCAGCCGTGATGACTCAAGTAGCATCTGCTTATATTTAGCTAAATTCAGCTGGATAATCCACAGAGACAGTAAATCTCAGAGCAGCAGCAGAGGCACAGGTCAGCTGATTACAGCTTGTAGGCAAAGAAAACAAGTTTACTGGAGCTCACAATACAAATTATTATCCAACTTTCTAAGTTATTCCTTTCCACACACTACAGCTGATCTTCGGGTTCCTCCACCTGCTAAATCCCTTATAACCTTTATTAAATAAATTCAAATGACTGTAGCAATAGACTTGACATGATCCACGTTGCCTCCTTTAACCTCCTTTAGCCTCTCCTCTGCAGCAGACATATATTTGCATTTCCATGTTTTCCTTCCATTAGCAAGAGTAGTCATGTGAACAAAGTAAGTGGAAATTCTTAGCTTTGACACATTTAGTCAACCAAATCTGTGTTCATTTTAGAAAGTATTTCCAGATGATGAACAGAAACAATGTGTAGAAAAAAATGCCTTTTCAATAATTTATTCTACAGTAATTTTCAATATATTGTCAACAGATCAATAGATGTAGCATTAACACTTCTAGCAGAAAAAGCTTCTTGTAGAAATTGTTCACATTGGCTTGTTGAAATTGTTTGACCACTTTTCTGTGTAAAATTCCTTCAGTGTTCTCTTGTATGTTCCAAATTCCCTCAGAAACTTTTGGAGAGATGGTCTCACATTACACTATACTGCCAAAAGTATCTCTTGGCTGTCTTCAGATGCTATTGTTCAGATTCTATTCTTAATCATTAGAGTTTAATGTGATGTCAGCCAACCCTTTGCAGCTACAATAGCTTCAACTGTTGTGGGAAGGCTTTCCACAAGGTTTAAGAGTGTGTTTATGGTAATTTTTGATCATTCTTCCAGAAGCTGAGGATAGACACTGATGTTGGACTAGAAGGCCGGGCTCACAGTCTCGGCTCTAATTCCCTCTGAAACTTTTTGAGAGATGGTCTCAATAATTGATCGATAATTATTAATCTCCTTTTTTTTTTTTTAGCAGAAAGGATTACGAGTTAAAGCTGATATTTAAGTGACGGCAAATGTTTCTTCGCTGCCAAGTAAAACAATTTGAGGCTGCAACACACAGCTCACGAATAGGCAGAATTTTAGTATAAAAATTTGCTGCTTTACTTACTTCAGACTGCGGGCAAACACATTCAAAATGTGACGGTAATATTTTGTCAAACAGATGCTGAAAGACTACGGCCATCAGAAATTATAGAATAAATACAAGAGAAAGATAAATGGCACTCATGTGGAAGAATATTTGACAGTATTTCCTGGATGCATGACTAAATAATATCTCCTTTCCAAGTCAGAGAGAAGTAATCAGGTGCTCCTTCAGCATCTGGCAGAATGATGAATTCCCTCATCGGATCCTTCACTGAAGTGTTAATGTATTTAACAAATTGCATTCTATCACAGAGACACTGTGGGGAAGGGGTGGCAGCTGTGTAGTTGTGTTGTGGCCTTTGAGCTACTTTTTTTTTCAATTCGTTCTCATTTCTGTTGCTATTAAGCCAACAGCAAGACGTATTAAAAATATGACCTGATATTATTTTTCTTTTAACATGCAAATGCAGTTTCAAGAGATAAAGGCCATATTTATACACATAGGAGGAAACTCGAGCGATCTCTATAGATGCAGTCATAATCACACGATAAACTATAGAATAGGGTTTATAAATGAAATCAAAGCGCACATAGTGCAGTGTCAAGCAGTGGTACTGTTTAAACAGTTCATGGCAGTTTGATAGAAGCCTTTGCAGAGCAAGATGAGCCTTAGCCAAAGTATAGGACCTTGACCTGATGAAGGAATCAAAGTGTAGGACATAACGACCTTTGCAGCATTGATGTTGACCAACATTTCTAAAAATATATATATAATAATAAATCCTTATGCGTACTGAAGTTACAATATTATCCCTTTAAACAACGTTTACTCTGCAACATGAAAAGTTTGACAAAAAAGAAAGTCATGGGAAAATGTTAGAGTGATTTTCAAGTTTTGTTTCAGGAAGCAGTAGAAAATATTGACTTTACATGTTCATCAAACATACATTTTCACAATTTTTCAGTTTCTAAAACTGTGCTGTTTACTTCTCTCTCCTTAAATTCCAGCCCAGTCAGTCCTGATTGGTCAGCTCCCACAAGTCTGTGCAAAAACCCAATCTCTCCAATTGGGTTTTTGTTATATGTTAAACAGAGCTGGATATTGCACTCATATATGGTGCCCACTCACTTGAATATAAAATTGTAAACCTGGTACATGAGCCAAAAAAAATTCTAGCCTCTGGGTTTGCTTCCACATTGCGTGGCCCACTGCACAACAGGCATTAGTGTTTCCCCCAGTGGCCCTGCCTTAATGTTTCCACTCAGACTTTAAACTGGAATCTATTATCTAAGTGCTGGGAAAGTTTTACAAACATGAAATGTTCATGAATTAAAGATTCATAATAGAAAGACTACAAACTGACCTTGTTTGCAGGTGGAGGTATACACAACTTTTTCTCTTTCAACATAGTGTTTTTTGTTTGAATACTGCGAATGGCCATGGGAAGAAAATAGCAGTAAGGGAATGTGAATAGCATCATAATAACCACTTGCAAAATAAAACCTTCACAAAAGCGCATGGGCTCTGTACTGTGAATCCAATCCAATATGCTCAGGATATGTTTCCTTTATCTGTCCGCACTTGCGCAAAGATCGGCAATTAAGTGTTCACACGCCAGTGGTTATATACTCGATAATTTAACCCAGGTTTTCCCACTCTAGCTACGAGTGTGTTCTCATGTAAAGTGTTGTTGGTAACATCTGACCAATCACAACCATGGATAAGTTTACTTCAGCAGCAGAGTGAATATAAAGAAGTTAAAAAAAAACAAAACAATACAAACTGATAAACAACATGGATGCTGCAGAGAAATTATGTGTGAATCTAGCAAGAGAAGAATTATACAACAGACGTGTGTTACCATGAGATAAGATAAGATAAGATGAGCTAAGATCTTGATTAGTCCCACAGTTGAGAAATTCACATTATTATAGCAGGATAGCTGACACACACAAGAATAAATAGATACAGCATAGCCTGACAGAAATAATACAACACAAAAACAACAGCTTTGTAATACTGGAAAAAAGCTACCAATATTTATAAAGTTAGATGTGTGTGAGATCGTAATATAATTTATATAACCGAAGCGTAAATATAAAAAACAATTCAAACACAGGCTAAGTCTATATGAAAATTCAGATAGTACAAATAGGTGTCCTGTTTTATTATCATGTATTAATAGTTATAGAACAATAACATTCCTGTAAAACTGTTTACAGCAGAGATTTAAAAAAAAAAAAAGAATCAATGGATTTGCATCTAAGAATCCTTATTGATTACTCATGCTGAACATGAAAAGACTTTATATGCTATTTTAAAACAGATCCTAATATCTGTGTACAGATATCCTGGATGAGTCCATATTCTGTTTTTAACCTGACTTGACCTAAGGTGGTTTAGCCTGGTAAACTGAGTCACCTTTGTGACACACAACACTCTGGCTTTAAGGACAACATAGGTCGCTAACCCATTAATCTGATCTTGTAGTACAACCATCTGCTGTCCAGTCAGCCTTAAGTGTATAAATAGGTCAAAGTATCTGTTCTGTTCCTCAGTTACATACTCCGTTATCTACAGTTTTCCCTCGCTTCTCCTGTTCTTTGGATTATTACTTTTCTTTTTCCCCGTACGTCATTCTGTTTCTAAATATGATAGCTCGACTTTGTAGGCGTGTAGAGTGGGGTCGCATTAACGATCCATTAAAATTTGGCATGCATCCACCAAGATTTTCAAGGTCAACTTAATGATTTATTGGTTAAAAATTTACAAAAAGACTTCAAACTTAAATGAAAAATCTATGATTCTTACAAGTGTGGCTCTATTGTCAATGTATAAAAAGTACCGTATAAATATCATATCACATTTGTCCTCTGAAAGATACCGGTGTATGTGGATACTAAATATCACATTACAGTTTTCCAGACATGTTGTTCCCATCAAATTCAAAATCAACTCATGTTTTTCACCAAATAGTAATTTTCTGTGTTCAATTGTGAATAAAATATCTTTTTATGAGATTTGCTAATCATTGCATTCTGTTTTTACTTTTACACAGTTTATCAATGTTTTTGGAATTGCCATTGCAACACATCATCACATTAGACTATTCAGTTGTAAACAATATAATCTGCTCCTAAATAAGTTTTTGAAACATATAATATATAGATTAAAAACTAAATATTTCACCCTGCCCTACGCATGCAGCATCCTTTATTTATTTTTGATCTGACTGTGATTTCTTCAATATATGACATCCTGTGTGACTGTGGCAAAGACGTGTGGACGACACCTAAACAGACGGCATGATGCATCCAGTCTTTGAGGCATGTTCTTAGCTTTGTCATTAAGCCAGCTAATTTCTCATCACATGGACTGACTGCAACCCCTCTTCCACGCCGCCTTTGCACATTTCACACATATTCACTAATGACAGCCTCTTAACAGTGGAGCTTACAAAACGGGAGGGGAGACAAGTAAATCAACTCAGAGTGGGTGGTATGACTTTACTTTGCGGGGGACAGAGCCAAAGATGTAGTGAGGATGTAGGGAAGACGCGAGGCGCAGGAGAAGCCTCCAAGAAAATGGACATGGACAGAAAGAGAGAGAGAGATTTGGGAGATCTAAAATAATAGTGACATTGTCTCTAGACAGCACTCATTATTTCTCTATTCAGTGAGCCCAGTGCTGAGGGGACATGGCTGAAATACAACTTCAGAATACATTTGACAGCAGGAGCAGAGATGAGGCGGTGGATTTACAGTGCCATACAGTATCAGCATAATATTCAACTCCTGTCATCACAAATCACAGCGCACAGCACACTAGATAAAACCTACAACTTATTTGCAGAGAAGAGATATTTTCTGTTGGTTTAAAAGGAGAGGTAGGAAAGATAAAGCCCATTTGATTTTGTGCTGCAAACATCACAGCAGAGTATGCAATCTCATGCCAAATGATATGTGGGCCATCGTGGCACAGACACCTCTCTGAATTTGAACTTACTTCAACAACAATTTGACCTGAGAGTTATCTACTTCAACTGTTAACCGAAACAGTGGGCATAAATAATATTTAAAAAAATATCAAAAGATTTTTAAAGAAAAAAAAAAAAGGTCTTGTTTAAAGATAGCATCTAAAAAAAAAAGTATTTTCTCCACAGTCAGCATGGTCAATCATCTGCAGCTCAACACTGCAACAGCTACAATACTTTTAAATAGTCAAGAAATGCTTCGCTCCACATACAGGTGACTTTAGACTGGTTATGTGACATATAATATACTAGATAGATCATATAAATAAATAAAAAAACACATGACTAACAACATGAAAAATTGCTTTAACAGGCTCATGTTTCCTTATTAGTAGCCAACAACTGTAGCTATGGTGTAACTCTATACGGTGGCACACGTTAACTCCAACCATGAGCTACATCTTACCTGGTAACCATGTAGTTTCTTCCAAAATGTAATGAAATGTGACTTTTAAGGTCACCTCCACTCTCCCTGTCTCCTGGATGGCTGGCGAGGCACTGAAAGCGCTCTTGTCTGCATTTCAGAAGCGCTTAAATGCATCATTGCAGTACAAATACAACAAACATGCTTATTGAACAAATGACTGATAGGATTATTTAGTTGAAGGACCCTATAGGTAAGCAAAGCCTTAGATTTAGTGATTTATAATTGACTGATGATGCTCCTCTTTGTGATTTTCCTTGAGCCATGACTGTTCTCTGACTCTGCTTGCAGTTGCTTTTTTTTTTTGTATTTTTCCAGGAATATATGTGTTTTCCCTGTGTTGGCCTTACATATGTCAGTTACGTAATCTTGTTGTAGCAGCCTGAGAGACTGACTAGGCTGCAGATGAGGGCTGACCAAAATAGGACAGACTCGATTATTGTAAACATTTTTCATCATTAGTTTTGTACTTTTTTTTTTCTTCCAGTAATCGTCAAGATTTTACCATTAGCCAGACGCAAAACAGATCATGGCATCTTTAATGCCAGGCTCTTGTTTTTCTCCATTGCTTGTATGTAAAGGTATTCTACCCTGGCCTTTTTTGTCTTTTTTTATTTGTTGTCTAACGTCAAATTCTTACTGCTGGGTGTGTTAAACATTTTAAATCATAAAAAAACAAGAAAATTCTTGCCTTAAATTAAAACAAAGCAGAATGAAGAGTTTTGCAGTTAACTAGAACATCCACAACTTCTGTTTTGATATCGTTATCCATTGCAAAAATAAATACCAATATATTCTGACCAGTCAGCATGAATATGATAACAGCAACAGCCAGCTGATCTCAGTGCTTTGCAGGAGAGCTGATCTAATTAGCGCCATCAAATTACAGCTGATGTTTGTCAGACTGCTGTAGAAACGTCTCTCATGCTCTTCCAGCTCTGTCAGTTTGTCAGGTCTAGATTATATTTTAAGATTATTCAGATGCTCGTTTCTACACTTCTGGCGTAGACAGTAAGTTGAAAGAGAAAATTATAGTGGAGCACTTCTTGTCTGAAACACATTTTGGGCTGCAAGTAATTACTATTTTCATTATGGCTTAGTACAATGATTATGTTCTCAATTAGGTAATTGTTTGGTCTATTAAAGATGCAAAAAATAAAAATAAAAAAGAAGAAGCTCATTCCAGTTTCCAAGTGTTCAATATGATGTCTTAACACAAAGTGCTTGGATGCTTCAATTTATAGATGATTCAAGCAAATATTCAAAAACCGAAATTGTTGCTGATTAATCAAATGAACCGCTTCTTTCAGCTTCAGGGTCATGCATGAAAAGTAAATGCAACCTTTTTGTCCCCAGTATAGCCTCAAAAGGACCTCGAGCGCAAGAATCCTTCTAAATTCAGTCATGCAGCAAAACATAAATGGTGTGCTCACTAATACACTGTCTTTCTTCCAGTTATATGTTGTGCAAACCCAGAAAGCTATTGTCATCTTCGATTCACTATTGTCTTGCTTCATCTTTGTGTCTTTCTTGTAAAGAAGTACTTTGATTACACTATTATTCCACTGATTTGGGACAAAAATGAATGTCACAGTCCGGACAGTAAATAGCACTGAACTATTGAACGTTCTGCTCTGAATGAATAACAATGAAGTACGGGCATAAGATCAAGGAGAGTAGCACTCTGTGAAGACATGAATAAGTAAGTAAAACAAATCTGTATGCTCGAAATGAGTAGGCCATATTAATCAACTAAATGACTGCGTATGAGTTGCCCTTTAAAATCACATCTGTCCCTGGGGAAGTGCTAGCTGTTAATATTTAATACATACATGTGTAGTGTCACAAATCAATCTGTCATACAAATTAGTTCAAATTAATTCAATTGGTGGTCAAAAAGCCATCTGATTAATATGAAGCGCTGACATCGGTGCCGCGGAGATTTTTCTCGTTTTGTAACATAAAGCAGTTTTTCCACTTTTCTTACCGTGATGATGATGATGATGATGCATCGCATTTCTGTGCTACCTTAGATATAAATGAAAGGGCAAAGTCATTCTGTGGTTTGTTAAAGTTAACGTGGCACAGGCACTATTAGTGCCAATGGATTGTTTTGCTCCGGCTATACTTTGGTAAGCACCTGAATGGGCTGGGTGTTAAACAGATATTTCTAGCTGGCGTTTAGGTGGCAGCACATCATAAATATGTATGTACCTGAGGTGCTCATGGAAAGCAATAAGGCATCATCATCACAGAGATCACCCTGCTGTCACTCCCTTCTGCAAGGCCCATTAATAAACACTGACAATCAGAGCCCTTGACCTGCCCCTGCCACCCTGGAGGGTTGAGTGAGAGGAGTGGCCCTATTCCCCTGATGCCCCTAAGCACTCCTTTTAGGGGTTTGGCTCCAAGGTTCTTTACATTTAGATTAAATTTCTCTGCAACAATTTCTCTGATGCCTATTACCAATTTGCTACAGGAATATATTTTGATGATTATCATTACTTAATAGTTACTTGTGGCAGCCGTGCTGAACTAAAGCGATCGATCGATAGCGAGGTTTTCTCATGACTTGACTTAGATTGACAGATTTCAGATAGAGGATTAATGTGCTAACACTGTTCCAGGAATAAATGAGAATGTAGAGACAATTACACACACAAAAGATAACATTTAAGCACTGTGAGTGATTTACAGATAGTGGATAGACACACAGAACCTGTTCCATAAAGTGTACTTTTTTAAAGTACACTTTATAAAAAATCCCTTCAGTACACAGAACTTTTTCTGCCATCTGTGTCCACAATTATTAATGACATTAAGTGGTAGTGGAAAACTGTCAATGTATTGTTCATGCATAAAAGACAAAATCGTCATATCAAAGCAAACCAGCAAATACATCACACCTCTGTGTCAAATCAGCATCGGACTAATCTGAGTCTGTTTGGAAACTTTATTCAGACAAAGAAACATTATTTTAGACATTGTGATCCATCTTTCTATGAAAGAAAGAGAATAAAAGCAGCACACGGACAAAACAAATTCCAAAAGCGAGACTAAAATCTGATTCAGAGCAAGTTCAGGTCAGGCCATTATAACCACATTTTCAGAATCAGTCGATGGGCACATAAATTTATGCATAAAATTTAGGAACATGAATAGTTAAAACACATGTTTTAGCAAGATCCTTGTTGTTTTCCTTTTTTTATTATTATTATAAGTGCTGTGTAAAATGGAGTACTTACATTTCAACATCATCTGCACATATGCAGAATTTATGGGACAGAATTTTTTGCTTGTGCATAGAGTTTACTACTCTGGTGCTGCACATCAACATCAACACAGAGATCACTCCTGGTGATGTGACTCGAATGTTTGACTTTAGTCACCAAGTTTACCCAGGAAGTTGATCACTCAAACATAATGAGGCAACAATTTGCTTCTGATTCTTCTTAGTTGAGACGATCTTTACGACACTCTTTTGAGAGTTAAATTCATCCATCCATCTGAAAAATCATAATTTGAGGACACCTGGAAAGTTGATACAAGCCAGCACAAAACTGTCCCCATATATCAGATAATCACTAAGGTCATCGCCCGTCATACATTAAGTATCCTTGGGCAAGATACTAACCCCATGATTGCCTAGTGGTGATGGTCAGAGGGCCCCGGTGGCGTCAGCGTCCGGCAGCCTCGCCTCTGTCAGTGCGCCCCAGGGCAGCTATGGCTACAATGTAGCTTGCCATCACCAGTGTGTGAATGTGTGTGTGAATGGGTGAATGACTGATTGTAGTGTAAAGCGCTTTGGGGTCCTTAGGGACTAAGTAAAAGCGCTATACAAATGCAGACCATTTACCATTTACCATTCTTCTTTAATGTTTTAGAAAAAGCATCCATACAAAAGTTGAAAAGAGCCATCTCTCTTTAACAGTGATGTTATTTTTGGACTAATTTGTGTTCTTTTCTCGGTCCTCTGTTTGTTGCCCTTTCTTGTTTGGCCCGTTGACCCTCTGTAGATTTTCCCTTCTTTTATTTCTTTGCCTCTATGCTTGGTGTTGGTGCTTCCATTTCCTCTGATGTGTTTGTTATGGTCACCTTCCTTTTTATGTTTAATACAAGCCGGGAAACTATGCTATGACTCACGAACACCACCCCCTGTTATGGAGTGCGTCATTGGTGTCTCTGCTTTTACATGTTTATGCTCAGTCGCTTGGGAACACACATATGATCATATCTCTCAGCCAGCACATCCAGAAAGCGGTCACAATGAAGCCATTCAGAAAAAGCAGAAAACAAACTAAATATTGGATTTATTAAGATTTTTTTTTCTTACATTTTAAACTTATACATCAATTTGAACATACATGTTTTTCTTTTTCTTTTTTTTAACCAGTTTAACTGTCTTACATTCATTGGTGATTTTATGTTAGAGGCAGGAATAATGTTTGAATTCCGCAGCAAAATTCAACACTGCATTTCCATTCACTCCGGGGCAGCAAGTGTCTATCCAGGTTTGGGCAAGTAGCCTTTATGACGAGACAGGCAAGAGTTTGCCTCTAGGTAGCAAACGCATTGGTGAATGAACAGGAGGGCTGTCACACCTAGCTGTTCTCCTCGGCCTGTCTAAGAGGATTAACCTTTGTTTATCCCTACCTCCACTCATAGGGCTTCCACAGCAAGCCAAGTGCCCCTGGGAGCACTGTAAGCATCAACACCATCTTCCTCATACCTCCACCTACTTCTCACCATCTCTACAAGATGCTTTGTAGATGTGATTTGTGATTCAAATGACTGAAAGTAGATTAAAGCTTGATTTTAAATGGTCTAAACATAAATAGTTGATAAACATTACATGGACAAATGTATTGAGCCTCACCTCTTAATCTGTGAATTCAGGGGCTTTCGGTCCCATTGGCACAGGGATATAAAATCAAACACCTAGTAATGCAATCTGCCTTAAAAATGTTTGTGACAGAATGGGTCATTCTAAAAAGCTCACTGAATTTGAGCGCCAGAAGTGTAGCGTATGGTTGCATTCAACCATACTTGCTATTAATCTCTGTCTCTCTTCCACAGCATGTCTCTATCCTGTCTTCCTTCTTTCACCCCAACCGGTTGCAGCAGATGGCCGCCCCTCCCTGAGCCTGGTTCTGCCGGAGGTTTCTTCCTGTTAAAAGGGAGTTTTTCCTTCCCACTGTAGCCAAAGTGCTTGCTCATAGGGGGTCATATGATTGTTGGGTTTTTCACTGTATGTATTATTGTAGGGCCTACCTTACAATGTAAAGCGCCTTGAGGCGACTGATGTTGTGATTTGGCGCTATATAAATAAAATTGAATTGAATTGAATTGAATTGAGCGTGGTTATCACTGACTGGGC
>VURO01011812.1:1868-20748 GCA_015108175.1 Pelvicachromis taeniatus
GGGGGATGAAAAGTTTAACAGTTTTAAATGATCAAAGAAAGGACAAGGACAGAAAAAGTAATAAATTCTCAATGCATATCTCATATAATGCAATAGCTACACTTGTCAAGTGACGGCTGTGTGCAGGCAGGAAAGGTGCAGACTCACTGAAGCAAACGTGAACTCAAAGCTCAGCTTTATTTGCTGGATGGCAAAAGAACAGAAAAGTAAGTGTAGCAGAAATAATAACAACTTAGACAGGCAGCACAGGATGAGAGTCGATCGCGTCACAAACAAAAGAAAAACACAGCCTCTTAAATACACAGAGGGAGCAATCAGGAAATGGGAGACAGGAGGGAAACACAACTGGGACAAATCAGGCTTAACACAGAGATGCGGACTTGACAAGGGGAGACAGAAACCAGAAGACTAAAACTTACACTGAACCCAAAAGACTAGCAATGATAAATACTGACAAAATCAAAGTTCAATAATAATGTAACACTCAAAACACTGGGTCAACGACCCAGGTACCACTACAACACTTTTTCAGTGCCACAAACTGAATTAATTAAGACAACAAGTATGTGTGTAGTGTAGGAGTAGGTGGCAATTCATGCATTAATGTGGTAGCATATGTTCATGTTTAGGTGTGTATAATAGTACGAGAGTATAAGAATGAAGTGTACAGGGATTAGACTAAAGGTGAAGGGGATTACCATAACATAGTCGTACAGGCTGGACTCTCCCAACCTCATGCCTCTGTTTGTAACCAGCTGGCTTAGAGGATGCTAGCTTACTTATGAAAGCCACACACAGTAAGCATGGAGAGTGATGACCACAAGGGCTTTACTTCCAGCTCATCGAACTATGGCTACAATTACTAATGCTTGTTTTTCCTTTTATCATCAGTGCGGACATTATCTTCCTTCTTGTATATCTTTGTTAAACCCAAAATATAATCATGTGTTGGCAGTGTTACATAAAGTCTCGAGAAATTACATCCAGTGCTGACAATTTTAGTGCCACCCACTCAGTCTCTTATGATTTAGACAGTCCTTGGGCTTTATTTGCACTAATTACAGTGAGCTAAGAGAAATCCACAAAGCCACAGAAGCTTATGTGCCTGCCCCTCTGTCTGACTTTTTTATCATTACAGTAATGAGATAATGCAGAAATCAGATTTTTAGCTGTGAGAAGAAAATCTGAGCAATGTGAACTAATAAAAGCTAATAAGCTGAAGAATAAAGAAAACAAACAAAAGGCAAATCCACAGCTCCTACCCTTCTTTTCAAAGCATGCGTTTTCTCTTATCCCCTCTTTTCCCCAGAAAGCTGCTCTTTCTGAGTAAACACTGAATTGAGTGTGGGTTGATTCTTTTCTCTGGCTCCCCAGTTCGCTACGATTCTTACTGCATGCCTGTGTTTGCTTTACCATTAACCTGCTGGCTCCCAGGTGAGGGAGTCCAACCTTAGCAACTGTCCATCAATTCCTCTCCACTTCTGCTGATTGCTTTTTTATAACACATCTCAGACTGGGCTCAGAGGTGTTGTTAGGCAATGGAGAAATCATATCTTTAGTACAAATGTGTTTCCAGGCAATTACAACTGCACAGAAACAATAAAGACTATATTAAATATTAATAATAATTGCACAAGCTAAATGATTTCAATTCTACTGTTTGTATATGAATGTGCTGTGATGGGGTTGTTTTCTGGCAGCCCTGAACAATAACTAGCCTAAAGAAAGTAACTGGAAGTATGCTATTATGATGATATACTGTATGTTTGTTGTACCCCACAGAATGAATACACAAGAAAAACTGCCAATTAAATTTGGACATTATTGCTTTTTATTTAGTCTATTATTAGAACCTTCAAAAAGACTGCCATTTAAATGTATGCTTTTGTTTCTACTGTTTAAATGTGAGAGTAGAGGATGCGAAAAACAAAAACAGAGAGCCATATAAAAGACAAGACAAGTCATTTACATAATCTCAATTCAGCGATAGCATTCCTCCGAAGTGAAACAAAACAGAACCACAGTCAGGGCTCAGCAGAGCGAGACACTAAACCCAATTACTGAAAATTGGGAAAGCCTTCCTGGCTGCAAGCAGTGACTCACACTCTCAGACGCACACAAATACATGAAGCCGTAAACAGTTTGAAACACAATACCTTCAGACAGTTATAAACACAGAAATTGTCATTTCTTAACCTCATTAAGACACAAAGGGACAAAGAGTGCGTCAACAATGATGTGGCGCTGTCACAGTCCGTTTCTCCTCTCGCCTTGTCAGTTTTATTTCATTTTCAATCACGTGCTAGTGAAGAGTAGGACACAACTGGAAACTTGAGAGTAAAGATTTATGCTAGATATGCTAGATATTTAAAAACTAATAATAATAATAATAATTTAACTTGATTGCTACATGCCTGGATAATATTCTTCCTCACTGGAGGTCCCTGTACTGACACAAGGCAAACAGCAAGTCGGTTTCTTTCTGCTGTAGTGTTTGTTGTCGTTTTTGTGAAATGTGGTAGATTCACTTCAGAGGACACCTAGTACTGCCCAGAGCAGCTGAATGAAAGAGTCATCTCTGTTCACTGCAATGGACCAATTTTTTACAGTAATGGCCGATCAAGGAGCCTCACAATAGTTCCCAAAGTTAGCAACATATTGTACACACTCCACAGAGCAGCAGCAGCAGCAGCACAGACGTTTGACATGCATTTTAAGGTAAAAAGGAAAAAAAAAACAAGTCCGTGTGTTATCAGCACACATTGCAACTGTGGAAACTATTTGAAAGTGGGAAGGAGGGCATCATCTTCAAAGACTACAGCTCCTGCAGAGTTAAATTGCTGGTGAATATCAGAAATTTTGAATATAAAGAAGGGCCTGAGAGAGTTACAAATATCAGCAGCGTACGTATGATATTACTAGTCATATTATTAAACAAAGAAAGAAGAGACTTAGGGTTACATGTACTAGTGCAGATTAAATCAGAATAGTATGTCGATTTGGCTGAGGCAATACAGTTCTATAAAACTGCGGCGACCCGGCCTCGGATAAGCGGCGGGGGGGCAGTTACTTCAGCGCCCCTTAGCTTTGAGAAGGTGCAAGCTGGGTGTAAACCCAAGTGCTGAGCGACAAAAGGAAACAGATCTGTGTTTGAGGAGCAAATGTATTAAGGTTTTGAAAGAATAGGAAACCAGATCATGAGGAGTTGAAAAACTACAGGTTTATGGGAAGTTTGTCATAGCTTTGATGTTCCTAAATGTAATATCACGAGAGGTGCAGGTTTTGAAAAGTATTAGATGAATATTAAAGGAGAACATATGATCTGAGAGGTTAAACAAATTGGCTTTGCAGTCAGTGGGAATTACACCAGAACAGCAGATCCAATATATGACCTTTGCATTGAGTGAAAAATGTATTGTTGCAGTCCAAAACAATCCAGACAGGATGTGAAGTCTCTGGAAAGGGGGCTATTATCACTGTCCATATGAACCAAGGATTATCATGTTAGATAGTACAGAGAAATGAGTGAGAAGAGCAGCAAAGCCATTGAAAAAATCTGTATTTGTCTTAGGTGATAGGTAAACAGTACATATGATGGTAGGAGTAGGTCCAGAGAGCCGTAAAGTGGTGTATTTAAACGAGTACAAGACAGGAGCAGAGAAGAGAAGAACTTTCCTGCCTCTCCCCAAACAATGAGGTTGACAGCTGTAAACCAACTCCAGTGGAGTGGCTTCATCGAGAGAGACAAAGTCATTGGACTGTTGCCATGTTTCAGTCAAACAGAGAAAGTCTAACTTATGGTCAGAGAGGAGATCCTGGTGGAGATGCCCTTGCAAGTGAGTGAGCGGATGTTTAGTAGACCAAAATTGACCAAGCTAGGTAGGCCAACACATTGTGGTTAACGTCCCGGTTGATGTTACAGGAAGGACAATGAGTTGCAAACCATATGGACTTGGGTTGATGTCATCGTGTTTTTCTACTCCCTCCCTAACACAATCCCAAACCAGGGATATTTTTCTTGTTAGGTGACTGTAAAGCGCTACACGGTGGTAATTTGCATTTGACACGAGGGCGATCTCAGAAGAAAACCAAACACTTCCATATGCATACAAGGAAAGGCAAGCAGAGCAACAGCGAAACCAGCACCGAACAAAGAAGGCGTCAAAGAGAAACAGATGCAGGAAAAGGGGGCCTGGGGTGGAGGTGGGTTGCAAAATTACTTGAAGGCTAAAAGGTATGGCCATAAATGAAATTTGCCAATTGTGAGTAGGTATCGGGTATTGAGATCAGCTGGTCGGCTCGTATCCGTGAAGCAATGCTTTGTTGCATTTATTAAGTTTCTAAAATTCTTGTTATGGGGACTCTTTTTGCAGGTGAACATTTCAAACCAAAGCCTAGGGTTTAAAGGGTGAACAAAAAGATCAATCCTATACTTCACACTCAGCCAGACTACATCCCTCACTGGGGTGTAGCCAGGGCTGGTTTCTATGGCAACTGGCACAAAACCTCTGGATCTTATTAACTGTCCACCGGACCTCACCCACTCTTTTTTCCTCTTCTCTGCTATCCTCCAGTCCCCCCCACCCACCCACACTCTCTACATATACTTCTCCGGCTCCCCACGCTGATTTTCCGGCAAAGACGACATAAGGCGAGTTGTTAGTGGGCGTCGCTCCCATTCTGTCACCATGAGAACACTTTTCTTTGTAGTCACATTCCCCAGAACAGCTCTGACCCCTGTCAGCGAGTCTTCCACAGGCAGCAGAAAAATAACCGCTGAAGGAAGAGAAATTACAAGTGGAGCAATATGTTGTGAAAGGCGATACGGTAGCTACCGTTTGAGCAAATTGTTTGACGAATTAACGCCCAGATTTTGAGGATCAGGCTTTTAAGGACCCCCTTACCTTCAAATACTATTTACTATCTTCAGTGGAAATAGTAAATAGGGGATTTTTTTTTTTTTGTTATCAGCTTAAGGCACTGCTGAAGAGCCTTGGCTCAAGAGTTTCTACTTAGCAGCTTCCTTAGGAGATGCTGCAGGCATGATCACCCTGGAGGAGACTCCTCTGTAGTGCCTCTTGGCACTGGAGAGATATGGTGCGCTGCAAAGTTGAATAGTAATTGTAATGTCCAAGTAGACCTACTAAGCTTAACTTTGAAAGGTGGATACCGACAATTTTGACCATGTAAATACAAGAAATGTTCAGCAGCGACTGCTTGTATCATCTTTTTGTTTCATGTGTGCACAGCTCAGTCTGGGTATAAAAGGAAAGTGAAAAGGAAGTAATAATAAGCAGTTCATCAGAGTATCCCACAAAAAATCAATACTAACAATGATAATGCAAAATAATACAAAACAAAACTAGAGCTCAGCATGAATATGAGGCAGTACAATGACAGACGTATGATAACAAGGATTATTCAATACACAATAAAAGAGGCCATTGTCTTTTTTTTCTTTTCAGCAGACTGAAATTTGTTGTTCAGTGAAGCACAAAGCTAACCTACAGCTTGGATGTGGGCCTTCATCAGAGGCTGATATGGTTTGAATTGTGGGAAGGTTGTTATCAAAAAAGCAGCCAGCTCAAGTGTTCTTGTTGAAATCCCACCCTTACCGAAACAGAAAAGTGAGGTGCCAGGCAGCATACACTAAACCATTTTTTAAGCTCTTTTATCTAACACCACCGTCATCCACACAAATAAACAGGGACATTGCACACCCACAAGCCGTACCTCTTTTTTCCTCTTTTTTTCATGGCTGTCAGTTTCTAAATGTAGCTCGGTAAACACAATGATGGTGCATCCTGTCTGCATGAATCTAATCTAGGCAAATAAACATATCACATATTTGAGAAAAACACAGACTTTAATGAGCTTTTTAGAATAGAATAGAATTCAACTTTGTTGTCATTGCACATGTCACAAGTACAAGGCAACGAAATGCCTTGTACTTTATCCATAATATAGATATACCGTATATCTTCCAATTGTAGCCCGAGCGCTTATTTAAAAAATTATCTGGCCGACCCGGCGTTTAAAAGAGACCAGCGGTTGTTGGAGACCGGCTCTTATTCCCTTCTCAGACAGAATTGTCGTGGAAGTGAGAGGGAAAGAGGACCCAGCCGGAGTTTTTAGACTGATGTGAAAATGAAAATTATTGGTGCTAATATTTTTTCAGTTTTAAATTTAGTGCATAGACGGTCTCTTCAAAGAAAAAAATTTTCTTTTAACCTTTATCTTATTCATACATTCACCAGGCACTTTTAAGTTACATCCGGTCAAACAGTTAGTAATATAAAGATGTAATCAGCCAATCACATTCCAGTAGTTCAGTGCATTTTGGACATGTCAAGATGACCTGCTAAAATTCAAAAACCCAGCATCACAATGGAGAAGAAAGGTGATGTAAGTGACTGTGAATGTGCTATGGTCATTGGTGCCATACAGGCTGGTCTGAGTATTTCAGAAAGTGCTGATCTCCTGGGATTTTCCCTACACGATCATCCCTAGGGTTTACAACGAATAGTCTGAAAAAGAATTGCAGTTCTCGGGAAAAATATCCCTTGTTGATGCCAGGGGAGAATGGTGCAACAGTAACTCAAATAATGACTCGTTACCAGGAAGGTATGCAGAAGAGCATCTCTGAATGTGCAACAGGTCAATCTATGATATGCTACAGCAGCAGACGACCCTGCCACATCAGCAACGGCATGATGTTGTCATATCAATGAGAACCAAAATATCCGAGAAATGTTTTCAGCACTTTCTTAAATGCATGCAGTTACATTTAAAGTAGTTCTGAAGAAAACCAGGTGCAAGCAAGGTGTACCTAACAAAATGGCCAATGTCTGTTTGTGGCCCTGATTTCTATTGTTCATTATAACATTTCCCTCACTAATTGCATTGCTCAGAGCTTGGGAACAAACAACATCATAGGCAGGAAACCTAAGTGACCAGATAATCATGTTGATTAATAACAGCTATATTATACGGGATGATTAAAAAAAACTTAAAGTGAGGTGGAAAAAAATGAATACAAACAAGGAGAAGGAGGGGGAGAGTATGTCTCACCTGCAACATTGTTAAACTTACTGAAATATATGAAAAGCTCACATTCAAGCAACACAATAGTTTAATTAACCAAAGGTAATTGAAGCACAGTGTGGACCTGCCAAATGAAATAATGGCCTCTCTCTAATAATAGCCTGGTGCTCTGTTTCACTGAGTCAAATGAAAGCGCCTGTCATCAGTGGAAGTTGTGAGTACTTCTATACCTTTTCTTTTTTTTAAATCACAGAAATATGAAAGTAACAACTAAATGTGCCACACAAAGGCTGATTATGTGAAACACACACTGTTTTAAACTCAAAAATATTAAGCAAGGCCATTTGGTATTAAAACCAGTGCCTTTTTTGTTTGTATATTCTTTCAACTAAATGTAAATAATACAAACAAAACAGAACACATTTATAAGGTTAAAGTGAGCAGTTTTGGTTTGCTTGGGGGTTTTTTCTTCCAAACCAGCATTAAAACTGCAGCCTATATTGAAATTTTAGCCCAAAACTACTATAACATATAGTAGCATATATTACATATATGTTATTGTGCTTTCCAGGCAGCTATTGGTTGTCTTTTCTATTTAGCAATCTGTTATCACTTTATGTAGGCTTGAGCATTTGATGAACATTAGGGGTGAAGGCCCCTAAGGCATGCAGATTAAAGGTTTTCAACAGATGTTATAGTTGAATATGTTTCCTGCCATCAGAGAGACAACAGAGCTTGTCAAACCGATCTGACACACATTAAGTCATAGACTCGCACAAACAAGCATCCTTGATGTAGACAATGAAATGGTTTTCAATTTTGAGGTTTTAAGTACCGTATATCTTGCAATAACCACCGGTTTCTAATAAACGCCGATTTGAAAACATGTCACGACAAATAGACACCGGTCTCTAGTAGCCGGGCGACCTTCGACCCGGAAGTCCCACCGGGCTGTCTTCTTCTTTTTAAATTTTATTGGCGGTTGGGAAACAACTGAATGGTGCATTACCGCCACCAACTGGTATGGAGTGTGACTGGAACGTCGCTCAAAAAAAAAAAACCCTCACTGGTCCTCTCGCGTCTCATCACTTGGCCAGCTGTTTCCAATCAGCCGTCATCTACGACCAGCCGCATTTAAGCTGGATGCAGCGACCACCAAAGTGGGATTATTACACTGAGCTGGAACTGTCGGCTAGCGAACCTGCTAACTGTGATTTTCTGGTCTTTTACGTCTTCTCCTGGAGAGTCGGGCGGAGAGAAGTTTCGGGGAGCACCACTCGTGCACTGGAGACTCTCAGGAGCAAAGGAGGAGCACAAATGGGAACTGCATTATTTGTGAACAGTTGGAATACGTGTTGGAGCACTGTAAGTAAACGCACTGACTTTTCACCTCAGTCTAAAAACCACCTGGGTCCTCTTTCCCTCTCACTTCCGTGACAATTCCATCTGAGAAGGGAATAAGAGCCGGTCTCCAACAACCGCCGGTCTCTTTTAAACGCCGGGCCGGCTGGATAATTTTTTTAATAAGCGCCCGGGCTACTAAAGGAAGATATACGGTATCCAATCCATCTCTCTGTAAATTACACTAAATGTCTGAGGAATAATACATGAAATATGTTTCTGTCAAGAGACACCTGCAATGACTGAACCCAGAGAGGAACCGTCTTAACGCCACCTTGTTATGTATGTACAAGAATCCACTGTTTCACAGCGAGCAACATGGAGAGCAGAGCACGAATGGTAGGAAAATAAGGTCCACTCCTAACAGCTGGATGTATTGAGCAGCCTCTTAAAAAAACTATGAGAGACAATAATCGTTAAAATTTGCTCCAGCGCAACAGCCTCTCTCTATCACAGTTATCTGGGCTAATGCAAAAACTAGCAGACTTTAGAGGTGAGCAGATGGTGATAAGCACAGCTTACACATTAAAAGACTCCAGGTGAGCTTCTGCAAGAAGGTCACTCCTGTGATCTCCTACCACTTACAATATTTAACCCCCTTTGACCATATTGCGCTTGGTCACTTTAAAGCACGGATGATTTTCTTGTGTTTTTGCAAAAAGGTATCTGTCTTACCGCTCTGAATCTGCACATGCAGACATATATCGTGTGCAACTGCTTTGGTTTGCAAGATAATTTGTAGTATATGTCTTGTCACAGAAAACCACGAGTGGAGTGTTTGACCTTTTGTGTCTGCTCTTATCTTTCTTCAAACTGATGACTGCTAAAGCAATTGTTGCGTGCACGTGCATCTGCCATTGGATGTGTGTGTTTTTCTTCAAATAAATTGGGGCGCTCTGGAGGGAATATTGCTTTCTCTCAAGTGTCCCCTAATATCCACTGAAATCCCATGATTCACATAATGCATAATGAGGAGACGATCGTCTGAGCTCAGCCTCTCTCGTATGGCTCTCTCGTGTTCTCAATTAACAAAGGCTGCTGTCTGGAGACTGATTTAAACCTGAAGCTACTGTATTTTGTTTTTTCGCTTTAGGTGGTCGGGGAAATGAAGAGAAGAGCTGTCAAATCTCAGGTGAAACAGACGTCAACCTCAACAGGGAGGTGGTGTTCGTTGTGAATTCATCAGCATGAAAAAATAATTACCACATCCCTGTATTTACCTTCTTCTTTTTTATTTACCCGTTTAGCCTTTGGGTGGTTGTGGCTCCTTTCATATATTAGCTACATATGTTTTTTATTTTTGATAGAAAAAGTTAAGACCTCAGCTACAATTTCTAAAGTGCTAATTAGCAGTTGTTTAGTGTGACCTGCAGGCTTCCTGTTTTTCCTTCTAAAGACTATACCTGACAGATTTTTTTCATTATAAAATTACCAAACTTCACAATTTCCTGTAAACTCCCATAAGTTACAAGATCTTCTGTCACTAAAACAACAGAAAATAAAGTGCTTAGCTATTAAAGAGAGGTACAAATAATTAATGACATATTTTACCTCACCAAACAAAAGCAGATGCATCAGATTTCTTAATTAATTCAAAGGTAACAAGACATTGACCCTTTTCTCTTTTTCACTCAACGCCATAACTTTCCCCCTAACTGCTTTAATCTATTGCTCATACCTAGGCTCTGAAGTTGTAGCTGGCTGCGTTTGGATAGCTTTAGGTTTTGCCACTTTTGTTTGTTTAGTTTTTGTTCACTTCTTTAAAAAGATTTAAGTGTCTGATTAGATTTGTTATTACGATGGTTTTTCTGGTCGTCTCTGCACAACTAACTTTACTGAACCTCACAGCGAGGTGACTCCACGCTAAGCTGTTGTTAGCGCGAAAGACCAACTGGTGTGAGATGCATTGGTTTTCTTTTTACAATGTTTTAATTTAGGTGTTACTGATTCTGGAAGCTTGAATCGATCAATATCCTGACACGAGATTCTTTCCTGACACAATGAAAGAATCTCATTTCCATGTTATTTAATTTTGTGTGTTTTTTTTAAAGACTTGTAAAAAGTGTGGTTGCTGCTAAGACAGCAGCTAATTCATTGAGCTAGATCATTGTGGTGTGTGTGCACAGAGGTCAGCTGCCCACACTATGTGATACAGATGTGTTATCTTATAATTTAGTGTGTGAAGTGTGTGTACAAATTCATAGGCAACCCTGCAGTGTGGATTACAATAGACAAACACACACAAAAAATACACACACTATTTGATGAGCTGCACAAATCCAGTGAGTTTCCATGAGAAACATCAAAATGGATGGAAATGGGTCCTAAGACAAATGGGAGGCACAGGATCCCACTATGAATATATAATCATAAATAATAATGGATCAAATCAAAAAAAAGAACCACCTGTTTACTATATTACTTTAATGAATATAATACTAGATAGTATGCAAACTATTTGCAGAAAGTCCTACCTTTTGACTAGCATAAGAGAGCAATTCGAATAAACTTGAAAGACAGTGAATGTTTCAGAAACAAAACTAGTGATATTACCACAAACCCAGGTTGTGTTTAGACTTACTCCTAGACCTCCTAGCAAATAAATGTACTCAGACAAATAAGCTATAATAAGATGTAAATATTTACCTGCTAAATATCTACATGTTGTTGTTTGGAGCGAGTTAGCATGCTGATGTGATAATATCTAGCCTCAAATACATGCTAGTCTGGCTACCCCTCTTTTTTTTATTACCAGAGAATTATATCCGCTGTGAGCTGCAAAAAAAATCCTCCTCCAAATCGTGAATACGCTTAAGGTCGGGCATTGTGAAAAACTCACGAGGCTGTTGCACATTGTTCTTTAAATAAGCCTCATGAATAGATCCCCAAGCTTCTTGAAGGACATCCCAAGCTCTTTTTGGATGTTGGCTGCCTTTGGTTCTGTTCCCTGTTAAGAGGATCCCGCACTGTTTCAGTAACATTTAAACTTCTAATTTGTATGCAACTACTAAGACTCTTTGTGAGTGCTATTGTATCCTGAATCAGATTCTGATGGTACTTTTTTGTGTTCATAATTCCTTCAATTTTGACAAGATCTCCAAAAACAACTGACAGAAAACTGTGACAAAGACTCCAGCATGTTTTACAGATGTCACTCCTCTCCTGATTTCCTGCATACACACTGACAACAATTTGAACCAGAAATTCCAAATTTGGATTCATGACTTGTCAAACGTGTTGCCACAGATTTTTAATCCAGTTCGTTCATTCATTCTTGTCAAACTGTGTTATGTTTTGCATTTTTAATACATTTAACTAAAGAAATGGGAATAAATGGTGTGTTTTTGTGACAGACTGCTAGTAACAAATAACTAAAGAAACCATTTAAAACTGTTTGTCTATTATGAGTGGACACATCACTGGTCCATTGCTTGGTTAGGTGCCTTCTTTATGCGCGAATGATTCATAGGTCAGTATTAATTAACAGAACATAAAAAGAAAACATTCCTCTTAAAAAGGTCAGGTACAAGGGCCTGATAGAAAATTCCCAAATAAAACTTGAAGAGAAAGATCTTTAGAAAGCCTGGGGAAATATTGCTTAATATCAATTTGTTCAAACTTGGTGAATGGACTTAATCTGTCTTTAATGGGGGAGAAAAATCATGGCCACTGTCCCTCTGGCAAACCATCTCTCGCCTGATCCTCCCTCTCGTCATCTCAACCTCTCTGCCCTAATCATTACATGAAGCCTATAAATAAATGCCGGAGCTGTCACACAAATAAATGGAGCTGCCAACATGGGAATTGGTGGCGGGGAGCTGAAATGAGGGAGGCAAGCCGAGGGAATAACAATAAGCTCAATATTAATCTTCGGCAAGGTATGAAGAACATGAAGGCAAAGCAGGTAAATTCTGATAGCTGAGCGTTCTGGCATGAGACGGATGAAAACATCTCAGAACACGAGTCTAACATTTCTCTGTGTGAGTGGCTGCAGGCCTCAGGTGTAGCAGGCCCAGCATCGGACTAAAACTACAGTGATTGTTAGAGCTGAGAGAGGAGATATTATAGAAATATAAGCATATATCGTGCTGGCAAATGTTGAGAAAGCCTTGTAAAATTTTCCACTGAACACAATTACTAAATTCAGCCTGGTAAACATCCAGGCTTTTGAGTTGGTATTTTCACTTCTTCTGCCAGGGGAACATTATTTGCCTGAATGCACAACACACAAGCCTAAAATTTGCCCTCTGCAATTTACTCATGTGAACTTTTAGAGGCTACCGGCAGCATCGCGCACCTGTGCCGATGCCAAGGCCAAGTCATCACCGGCTCAGAACTACTGCCAACGTTTACAGGTTATCCACTGCCTTTGGCATGAAATCAAGTCAAGGACGAAACTTGAGCTGAGCACTTTCGTCCTTGAGTTGATTTGAGATCCAGATAAAATGCTTTTTTTAAGAATTAGTGCTACACGTCCTATTTTCTATTATCTGTAGAAATGTGTAGTTACTTATTATTTCTGCAGTCACCACCATTAACACACTAACACAGCATGATTGTGGCATATTGAGGATTTCGTTAATTAACTAAATGGGTTTCTGCTTGCTTCAGGCAAATGCATTAGAGTTTCTGTATAATTATATCAGATCACTGAACAGCTTTATTTTTCTAAGGCAGAGATTATTTGCAGGTTTGCTGTACGAACAGCTTGTCAGCTACCAGCTATTAAACTGATATCAGCCCAACTCAAAATCAATATGTCATTTTAGAACGAATTATGAGTCGCCGCTTCATTTCATTGTGGGAATACATGAGAAGAATGGCGCATAGGAAGACAATATGCTCACAAGCATACATATAAATACACGGTGAAGCTAATAAATGATGAGCTTTATGCTGTTTTGAATTACGTAAGCCAAGTCTTGTTATTTAAAAGCCGCAACTTGTGTTCTGACAATGAGAACAGCTTCATAATCAGCTACCCCGGTTATGTGTGTGTGTATGTGGGCTTTAATTGACTACTTTAATTGACTGCCAGCCAGTCCCAGTCAAGCTGCAGAGATCTGAGAGGTTGACAACTGGGAAAAAGCCTCTTGGGTGACAGTTAATCTGTGAGCCTCAGCTGCTCGCATGTCAACACACAGGAAGAAGAATGCAAATGCAGGCAGCGTGTGAGGAAAGTAAAAGTAATGTATCTAGAGACATTAAAAAAACCTGATTTATTGAAATAATATGTACACAGTGGAAAAAAACATGCATCAGAGACTTTAAAATGAAGAGGTACTAAGGTACTGTGTGCTTACATATATTATAAAATGCAACGGGGGACACAGAGTGTTTTTTGTCTAAAAATACTAAAAAGAAAATGAAGACACCATCTGTCAGGGCTTTGTTAATTCTATTATGTTATTTTAAGTGCACTGATGGAAGAATAAGGCAACTGGCGTTCACTTGTGAGTGAACACACACAGTTTTCAGTAGATTAGTCTGAGACAAAAAAAGGCAGCACTGGAAAGCATCCAGGCGTTCGCATCGCTAATCCTGCCATCACGCTGTAAAATTTAACACCGTTCAGAGTCTTTCAAGGGGTTTGATAAGCACCATCATTTCTGACTGCATGTGGGAGTGGTATTGTGTGCCTGTTCATGCCTTAAAATACCATTAGTATTACATGGTTATTAAGGCACATAAATAAATACGTAAATGTTACCGCAGCTATTAAAACATTTACAGAAATTAATATAGCAAAGCAAAAAAAAATGATCATCCTTTTTTTCCCACTTAATTTTCAAAGCTTTAGACAATAGCTTTCTCATAATTGCAACCGTTTTCACATACCCAGCAGTCGACTTTGATGTGTAAGCTAGTCTTCATCTTATTTAACTCCAGGGGAAGAATAAACTCCACAACAATTTGAGTCATATGACTGAACAATACCCAAAATTGTTATTCTGTTAGAAACAGAAATTAATCACTTGTCTATATTTGGGTAAAAACCTTGCTCTTAATGACCAAAACATAAAGGTACATGGGCTGTAAATGGTTTTTGTTTGTTTGTTTTTTTTACATGGGGTTTCTGTTATCTGTGTAGACTCTTCTGACTATAAAAGGTTTTCTGGAAAAGCTTTTTATTTGCGTTTTGTGCTCTGGGAGTATTTTCGCTATTGCACTGCATTCCAGAATGACAACAGATTGGATCAAAATAGGGTTATTAGTATGCACATATACACTTTAGTGTATAAGGTTGGAAATAATGAAATTGGGTACATAATTGAAAATACCGTATGTCTTCTAATAGTGGCCTCTCTCTTATTGACGCCCGTTTCTAATATACGCCGGTTTGAAAACATGTCACGACAAATAGACGCCGGTCTCCAATAGTAGCCGGGCGACCTTCGACCCAGAAGTCCCTCCGCGCTGTCGTCGGTTCTCCCGTGTCTCATCACTCAGCCAGCTGTTTCCAATCAGCCGTCATCTACAACTGGCCGCATTTAAGCTGGATGCACCGCGAGCATCGAAGTGGGATTATTACACTGAACTGGAACTGTCGGCTAGCGAACCTGCTAACTGTGATTTCTGGTGTTTTACGTCCTCTCGAGGAGAGTCAGGCGGAGAGAAGTTTCGGGGAGCACCACTCGGGAGCAAAGGAGGAGCACAACTGGGAACTGCATTATTTGTGAACTGTTGGAATACGTTTTGGAGCACTGTAAGTAAACGCACAATCTTTTCACCTCAGTCTAAAAACCGCACCTGGGTCCTCTTTCCCTCTCACTTCCATGACTATTCCCTCTGAGAAGGGAATAAGAGACGGTCTCCAACAACCGCCGGTCTCTTTTAAACGCTGGGCCGGCCGAATAATTTTTTTGAATAAATGCCGAGGCTACTAAAGGAAGCTATACGGTAAGTGACTTTGCTTGAATAGCACTTTTCAATTAATAATGCAATTCACAGTGGTTTACTATACAACAGTAGAAATAATGAAAAAAGAAATTTCTTGTTAAATTATGCAGCGTACACAAACAGGATGGGACAAAATGAGTGGAGTTTATTTTAAAAACAACGCTGACACAGATTCTTTAGTTTAATCTGTCAGTAATAGATTAAAAACATTCATTTTGAATCAGCACATAATATTTAGAGGCAAAGAACTATTGTGTCCTAGAGGAGCAAAAACAGAGTCTAGTATACTGGTGGGGCAAGGCAAATCCAGTCTAAATTATCCACTGTAGTTTACCTAAAACAACAAGTAAAGGATTTATTTCATCGTTTTCATGGCAGCAACTTTCTGGATGGTCGTGTTATTTACAATGGCAGTTCTTGCTATGCCAGTATATAGATCATTAGAATAACCAACTTGCCTACGAACCTAAGTGAAGTTTCAGTGATTCAAATTAAACTGATTGTAAAATTATATCACCTTCTAAAATAACACTGAGGTTTCCTACGTGCCAAATTGGGACATTTTATGAGGTCCCAGTTTGGCAAAACAAGACTTTTCTTAATTTTGGGTGAGCAGGAAAGATCTCAGTGTTATTTTCTTTTAGAAAGTTCTTGCTCATCGATTCATTAGTGGCTTACACAAAGTCAATTTACATGATACCATCACCTAGAAAGGTCAGCTGCACATCAATGATCTGAGTCTCCTGTTCCACCATTTCCCAGCACTGTTGGGTTGACATCTGGTGACTGTAAAGGCCTTTTGAGTACACTGAACTCATTATCATATTCAAGAAACCAGTTTGAGATTACATTAACGTTGTAATATGGCATGCTATCCAGTGTGAAGCAGTGTCTTATGTGAAAAAAGGCGAGGAGGCAGAGTACATGTCTGTAAACCCCAAATACAGCATAAGCGCATAATACAGTAAGTATTACTATTTTTCCCCATTTCCAAAATCTCCAGTAAAGTGAGAGATTTTGATGCTACAGAGGCAGCGAAGAGAACAGCATCACTACACTAACCTTAAATCGCATAACAAGATTACACAGCTTATATCCTCAAGGACACAGAATAATAAGATGCTTTGCTTGGTCCACAATGTGTAGCCTACTAATGCCAAATTAACCGTGGGTGTTCTAATTCAATAATAGCCCATATCTGTAAAAATTTGATTTGATGCTTGACTGGAAGAGCAATGAAGAAAATACATGATGGGCAAAGCAGCATAAAAGTTTCCTGGGCTGAGGACCATGCCCTCATACTTTGACCATCATAACCACTGTTGGTGACTGTAATTGATTGCCCTCATCAGTTCCCTAAGTATCTTTTAGCAGCTTGTCCTGAACAAATTGTAATATTAATAGAAAATATGATTCACATCAATACTTCTCTTTGATCCCTTCTCTTTGATATCTCACTCCATTTCTGCCTGCCACTATCTATCTCTTTCTCACACTGTCCTCGTGAAGTGATGACAGTGAACAGTGTAGAAGGAAATTAAAAAGACACGAGTTCAAAGCGGAGACGAAGCAGCAAAAGAGCAACAGGACAGAATGGAGCTGGTGCCTACCTGAGATAACGCAGCGGTTCTATGGTCTCAGCCTCTGCCTCAGCTGAGCTGTGGTTCATCTTGTCCATCTGTTTTCACCCAGCACGACTCTGCAAATATGAGAAGGGATGAGCTGTGCCGCTCCAAAGAAAACACTTGCTTCTCTTCTGTCTGACTCAGATTCAGTGAACACACTGAATACTGACCTGGGAATAGACTGAGAATCGAAAGGGGCTTCCTCCCTCTGTATCTTTCTCTACGGCTCTTGATTGGTTTAGGCGCTGGATGGTAATTATTGGCTGCTAGATACACACACACACACATGCATACTGAATCTTGTCTCTTTATCTCTGCCTCTCTTCTCTGTCTCTCTCCTTCCCCACTGTGGCTCCGACTTGTTCTCTGATAAAACCAGCTGGCTGTGTGTATCAGCTGCGCTTGCCGGGAAACCCAGCCAATTAAGAATCAGGAGGCATGGTGCTCCTTGGCTGATTGGCTCGGGCTGCCCCACGATCATAGCTGTTCAGTCATCGACAGTGCAACACCCTCCCTCACTTCCCCTAAATTCACAAAAGCACAAAGACGTCCATGCATAGCCCCTGGTTGCCAAAGGATCCCTTGATGGAGAATCGAGAGCAAGCACCAGAGTGAGGAAATGCTCGACTGCTCCATCTCTCCACTACCATCTCTCATGTGGTGGTGGGATATACATTAAATCTATTACCTTAACTGAAGTAATAACACTTAAATACCAGAGTGGCTACACAGCAGTACGTTGAATCTCCAGCATTAATGATAGGTGATATTAATACAGTGATAGCTACCACCAATGCAGCCTCTTGACATCAATCTGAAGCAGCTGATCAAATTTAAACCTGTTGAAAATGCAGACCTAGTCATTTACACAGAGCTGCGCATGCACACAGAGAAGGGATATGCATAGCAGTATCACAAGGAGAATCTGTGGTTGCCAAGGAATGAAGCTCGTGAGTGGGTTGTGGTAATAAACAATAGCCCAATAGTTTCTTTTTTTTTAAGGGTCTCTCTCTCTTTTTCACTCTTCAGTTTGCCCTGACTTTCTGACTCCTTACAGCTCAGTTAACAGACTGACGCCTGTATTTTTTTTCCATTACAGAAATATTCTCCTGCATTTTTTTCCAAGCTGCATAAATGTACCTATTAGAAAGATAACGATAAATTCCGAGGAGGAAAGCAAAAGGAAAACATGGGGTAAAGGAATGTTGGTAAACCCTGTCCTCTAGTGGGCTTAATTATTATAGCAATAACAGTCCAATAGCAGCAAAGAAAGGGGGCAATAACCTTTGAAAACCTGAACCATGAAATTATGAATTATTAACCATTAAAATTACCAGAAAATTCAAATTGTTTGGAAATTTGGTAGTTACTGAACAATCTGACAATATTAATTAATAAAAATCAATTAGTGGTAATTAGAGCAAGGAAACAAAAAAAGGTCAATTTGCATGACTCCGCCTCAAACACACCAAACCGCTTCCAGCTTTTAAGAAAATTTTCAAAGTGGCCAAACCCTTTTTCTAGAATCCAAGTGGATGAGTCGATGTGTCATGCAAGGAGGAGACTATACCAGGGTGTAAACGTTCTTTTGTGCTGCTTAAAATCAACATTTTAGCACGGGAGTGAATAGGGATTGCGCTAAAGCTGCCCCCGAGTGGCCACTAGCAGAACTGCAATTGTTGACCGCAAGCGGTCAAACTGAAGAATTAGGTCATCGTCTTCTTCCGCTTATCCGGGGCCGGGTCGCGGGGGCAGCAGCCCAAGCAGAGAAGCCCAGACCGCCCTCTCCCCAGCCACCTCCTCCAGCTCATCCGGGGGAACACCAAGGCGTTCCTAGGCCAACCGAGAGATATAGTCTCTCCAGCGTGTCCTGGGTCTGCCCCGGGGCCTCCTCCCGGTGGGACATGCCC
>VURO01011813.1:4308-19842 GCA_015108175.1 Pelvicachromis taeniatus
TGGGATGGAATTTTTTTTTTTTTTTTAACACTCTTTTTTTTTTTAGTTTTTTGGGGGGGGGGGGGGGGGGGGGACTGTAAACTGTAACATACACCGTACATATTTATCCGAAAGCCTATCCTCTGCTTCCTCTCGTTTTACTCCTGATTCTCCTATTTCTCTCTCGCTGCACTTGATTTTGTTTTCTCCTTTTTTTCCTCTGTTTTTTTTTCTCCCCCCTTCATCTCTGCTTTGTCTCGAGTCGTTCTCACAGCATGTATCATTTAACTTTCTCTCTTTCTTTGCCATGCTTTCTTCTTTTGCCTTGACCAGCCACTCTCTGGCCAGTGGTTGTGGCTGAAGCCTGAGGAAAGTGCAGGGCAGGGCTGTTTTGTGACTATGTGGGTGTATTAATAGTGAGACGTTCTATATTTAAGAAGGTCGTATGAATGAGAGAGGAGCAAGAGACGTGATGAACTTTGAGAGCTGCCCCACCCTCTTTTACCCGTGTGTTGTTAGCATGTGCAGCACACCAGCCCTTGGCATTCACCCATCTTTGGTGGGGTAGCAAACTTTACCGCTTAAAATATCCCCCCCACCCCCAACCACCATCGTCTCTTAACAGCCCCTCAGCTTTCTCAGGCTCTCTCTTCCAGGTTTATGTCCAACCCCTCAGATTTGGGGATACACAGGATGCACAAAAAGCGCCGAGTCTATTGTTACACGAAAACCTTTTCCTTGTCTGTGTCTGTCCCGTTTTATGGGGGGGGGGGTTGCTTCTTCTTTTTGTAACTGAGGAAGAAACCGCTGAAGTTTTCAGAAAGTCGTCCCTGAAAACAAAGGAAATCAGTCATTCCCCACTCAATCCTCACAAACGGAGCCTTTCTAACTCCCATCTCCATCCTGTACAATCATCCACCACCGCCCTCTCGCTGCTACTCCCCCTGCCCCTCCCCTCGTCTCCTTCTTATAATGAGTTTTGTCTGCAGTTGCTTGGCTGGTAACATCCCATTCACATCTGGCCGCCGAAGGTAGAGGTTAATGCCCTTTGTCCGAGCCCGCTTGAAGAAATGACCCAAATGTTGCGCTCCTGTTCCAAGTATGAGACCCACGCCCGTAAAGAGAGACCACGAGGTCCGAGGACTTCTCACATCAACTGAATCTAATTAGAAGACGAAAGAAAAAACATGTTTGAAAAAAATGTCCCGCCATACTTCCAAAAATTTCTGTAAGGAGAAAGATTCATCTGTTTAAGGAAAGGGGAGGTGGAGACTATTTTATCCCAGACCAAGCCCTTATCGTGACGAAACTGAGACAGTAGCAGCTCCAAACAGATTGGGAAAAAAACCCAAAACAAGTCAGCCTTACATGTCCTCTGTGAGACATGGAGAACATGAGAAAGTGAATAAAAGCCAGGATGTTTAGCATAATAATGCACTGTAACTTGTTTATTTGTGTTCCCTTCCATAGTATTTAACGTCACGCCTGTTTCCGGCTCATTATGCTGTAGCAATGTAGTGAGAAACTGTAATGCCCAAGATTAAAGGCCAGCTTGATGCAGTGCCAGTTTCTGCCCCTGGTGATAGAGTCCAGATGGGACCTGCTGCATGTCTTTTTTATCTAAGTTAGAGTGGGAGGAGAAAAACTCGAGCGGCTATAAAATGAATGTGGACACACTTTCAATGCACATTGTGTTGCATCTGTGATAAGGCCGGCTGAGAATATTCCACTCTGGCTTGTTTCCTTCTTTAAGTCCCCAGCGTGCATTGCATGGCACGGCCTGGTGTTTTTAGAGATGACTCCCACTGATTTAGCAAGGGAGTGTAGGTCATGTGACATCTCATGTTGGTGTGGTGAGATGGGGAGGGTGTCTATATCGCTCACATTTTACTCCCTAAACACCACGAAAAAACATTCCTGAGCTCCAAAGATGAACACACTCCCTCACATCTCGTGCACAGATCTTTTCTGTCCCACACAGGACTGTGAATTAGCAACTCACGTGCACACACACACACACACACACACAGACACACACACATACACATACATACAGGGGGCCTCAGTGACAGCTAATTGTGATAATAATGAATGGAAGCTGGTACTCCCACCTTTGCTGTCTCTGGCTGTATATTATTGTGTCCCTCCATCACTCTTTCACTTTCTCCAGAGTGTTTTGGTTTGGTTTTTTTGCTTTAATTTATATCAGTAAGGAGTGAACATCCCCTTCCATTTCTTTCTCACCTCATTTTGCCCAACTCCTTTACCGCTCTTCACTCAAAAGGGCTGAGTGAAGAGCGGTAAAACAATAATTTTATAAATTTTTTTACTCTAAGTTAACCCTTTAATGCACAGGTTCACATGCGCACAAACACACGCAGGATGTTAACCCGTACTGGGTGAATGGAGGTTTTCAGGGCGTTTGGATGATGTTTCAGGCATGCTTGACATGAAAACCGATGCAATGATTAAGAAGGTTTGAAAAGAAAAGCAAACTGCTTCCAGTTTTTAGTTCTGTAAATGAAAACTAACCAGAATTTATTTTTTTTTACCTTAAAATTTAAAGTATATATAGATAGAGGAACTATCCTTAGTTGAACTCTTTGTCAGTTTGGTCAAATTTGTTTTTAACAGCTCGTCAGCTCGTGAGGTGCTGATGGTGGTGTTTTTCGAGGGTTTGGATGTTTACAAGACTGTGAGTCAACTGCTTTCAAAAAGTTCTCTTTTAAAGTAATACCTATAATGATTTGCAGAAAACCTGCCACTGGCATATCCCCTCCGTACAGCAATAATGAAACACACTGAAACTGACCCTGAAAGCAATAAAAACGAAACTAAAAGCAAACATGAATGATGAACACTGGACTGAAATGAGCAGAGTCACTCGGGAAACTAAATGAAACTGAACTAAATTCAAAAGAAAAAGCCAAATTATAACTCTGCTTCCAGCTTTGCAGTCATGGTGTAACTGACTGAGAGTCAGACTAAAACCACTGTAGCTGTAGAAACTGTACCAGCATCAGGCTTCCTGTTCTAGGCCTGACCATTTGCCCCCTGAGGATGAACACAAGCTCACCTATGTATTGCACGCACACACACGCACGCACGCACGCACACGGGGCACATCTTGCTGTAAGCGGACACACCGTGTTCACAGTGAAATCAAGCACTCTAGAGGGGACACGGGGTGCTCCCTGGCGTCTCGCTTTTGAAACATGCCATTCCCTCAGAGCGCCCCTCCACCCTTGCTGCTTTCCCTCCCGCCCCTCCCTTTCTCTCCCTCCTTCTCTTTCTCTCCAAGGATTCAGCCTTCTCAGCGGTTTCATCAGCAACAAACCTATCCTCAGGGAGTCTGGTTTATGAAGATGACGATAGGGAAGAAGTAGATTAAAAGGAGAGGAGGGGAGAGTGAATGTAAGCCGTTAAAAGTCACTGTGTTACTTACTAATGCAGCTGCATTAACCCAGAAGGGCTAGCACGGTGGGGAGGAAATACTACTCAGAGCTAATTGTGGGAACTGTACACATAATGAAACAATTGGTAGTGGAGAGTGAGGGAGTGATTACATGTAGCGTAGAGCCATGCTCAGTGAAGCACAGACCATTTTATCATCGCTTACAGACGTCCCAGACAAACAGTCTGAGTCGCCATTAGTAAACCCCCTTCTCTATAGTCTTCCTCAGTGGGAACAAATGTTTTGTTATATTTACCCCAGCCTGTTGCTAATGAACACACCAGGCAGCACAGTACTGTTGCTAGACTAACCCCAGCCACTCAAAGAGTTATTTTTACCCGTGTAAAGCGTTCTCTATTATTTCAGGTATTTAGAAGAACCAGACAAAAACGGAGATGGAGAGAGCATGATGTCAGGAGCTAAGTTTAGAAGACTCGCACAGAAGCTCACTTTTGCTCTGTGCAGTAAGGAGGCTTTGTGCGATGAATAGCTTTAAATCGGTTTTACTTTTCCGAAGAAAAAGACGCAATTTAAGGCCAGCAGCTTGTCAGTGGAAAGTTAAGCGCAGACTGTAATTTTGGTGCCACGCTGAAATCTGCCTCCTTAATTTTGAAGCAGTGCTGTCCAGGCTAGAGTTTCAGTTGTGGCTGGGAGGATGTTGAACGTGGGGAGATGGAGCTCGGGTTATTGGTGGGAAATGATCATGTTGAGCCCAGGCCGGCTCGTGGTCCAGACCCTCATGAAAGAGACAAAATAAACGCTAAATACATGTTTTTTAAAGTTGGGACAAAATAAGAGCCTACATGACACACAGATGGTCCTCTGAGCTCTGACAAAGTGCGCTTTAGATATTAAACATCTTACAGAAATACGATAGAAAAACGAATAAGCTCAGATGTTTTAAACTGCATATCATGGGTTTTTTTTTTACCTTTGAAAATAAACTTTCGTGCTGTCTCCCTGTGACCCCACCCTCCCGGTGACTGCACGGATTAAGTGGCTGATGGTTAACAAGCCTGCCTGCGCTCTGCTTACACATGCGGCAGTGGCTCCCTCCACAGGAAATAAGTCAGAGCATGTGGCATGCAAGTACGCAAACACGAGGCCCTGAAGACAGTCAATGGGCGGGGTGCGCATGCTGATACAGTGCTGATGATGGGAGAACCTGTATAAGACAGACGCGGAGTGTGAGAAGGGGGGAAAGGTCAAGTAATGACATCATGTTTCGAGCGAAGAGTCTAAACATTAACGCTGTTCATTTTTGACATTTTCACAAATCCCCACAGACTGAGGCGGATCTATTGTCCATTTATTTACTGGTATTGTTAGAAACTTCGCATTTTGAGTTGCAACGATAAAGTTCATTGTTGTCTTAGACCGGGTTTTTTGTTTTCTTTTTTCTAGAGGGTAACAATGACTTAGATAAAGTGAAAGGACACAGATAGGACGATTGAACTGAAACATGACACGTTGCTGAATTATGTCAAACAAGAATTTGGTTGAAACGACAACAGCCGAAAGTCCTTTTAGACTTCCACAACATCAACATGCCAATCAACCGTGCCCTAAAGTTACAATGAAACAGTGCTTAAATAAACAACATTTTATGACCACTTTTAAATTAGCTATCATTTTGCTGAGTGCTGGATATGTACTAATGCACATGTTAATGATGAAGGTATTATGATATGAATACCGATACGTTGGTATTTGTATTTATAATCGGCCAATAAAGGAAAGCCAGTAATGGAAGAAACACCGTTCAACCATGAGTGTTGATGGTGCACTCATGGTTCAACTTCCCTTTTGCGACCCATGTTTGGTCTGCACAACCAGCTGATGTCGAAACTGTCAAACAAGATTACTTTTCAACTGGATTGTGATATCTTAGTCAGCACTCTTAAATAACTGCACATAATAAATGTTAGGGAAACCTGCTTATGTTTTGTGTGTGTTTTCTGAAAGAAAGAAAGAAATGTTGACTGGAATACAGAGTTTTTAAATGACCAAATATCAACATCAGTCTCAAAGATCTCCCAGGGATCTTTTAAGCTCGCGGTTTTAAAGTCACCTGTCCTGAATATTTAATGCTAGAGTCCATCAGACTAATATTTAATATTAACAAAAGGCAGATGTTTATCTGTCAGGAATCATCTGTAATATGTTGTTTTTCATCAAGGAAAAAGTTTGCGATCAGGTGGAATTGCTTTAGCAGTACGACCTCAGTGCCTGGGTGTATTTTACCAGCTGCACCAAATATATGCTACTTTTCTTTTGTTTAAGATGTTTAAGACGGTTTGCTAACAATGGTGACATCGATTCATCCAAATAAAAAACAAAACCAATAATAATTTGATGTGTTCTGGGAGATTTTCGCAGTAAAAGTAAAGACATTAGCAGAGATATCGATATCACAGGGAGAAAGCCAAAAATGGCCCAAATAAACTTTTAGTAGATGGAAACCTGTGACCTCAGAGGCTTGGGTTAAACAGCTCTGCCTGTTTAGCCTGCTTGTGATCTTGTATTTATTATTTCCTCTCCCCAGGTCCAACTATAGACTCTACAGCACTTTACTCTGTGACCAATACAGAAGGAGAAGACACACCTGCTGTTGTTTCAGATAATTATATGACCTTTGCTGTCACCGATCCTCCTCCATCTGAACCAACAACGGTCCATGCCGAAATTGCAACAAAAGTTTTCACCGAGCTTATGACTGTGCCTATGACGACAACCCATAACGTAATCCGAGTCACGGAGACTGAAACTACCACTGCACCTCCCCTATACCCTGACTACACTTCTGAGGAGACCCCATCCTCCACTGAGCAAGTACTCACTGAGACCCAAACAGATGACCTTACTGAGACAACGGGCCCTACTGGGACAGTGAGCCCTGCTAGCACAGAGGGCACTGCTGAGAGAGTGGGCCCTGTTGAGACAGACACCACTGAGCTGATCATTGAGAATGACACAGAAGGTGAGGAAAGTGTGGGAGAACGGACATATCATTTGAATAGATAAAATAGTGACACTTATTAAGTCCAACATACACTTAATAACCATTGCTGTTTAAATATATTAACCATGGATCTAAACGCACTAACTCTCATCTAACAGAGGGTCTAAGCTCTGGACAGATTGTGGGCATTGTAGTCGGCGCCTTGCTGGCAGTGGCCGTCATCACAGCAGTGGCGATTGTTGTTGTGAGGAGGATGGGCGAATACTCGTAAGTAACTCACCACTGCACGTACATAAACACAAAGATTAAATCTATGGCAGTGTTACATAGATGTTGGGCACTGAGTCATCACTGAACCATCCGAGATAGAAATCAGATAGGAAAGAAAAGGTGACTACGAATTCTCCCAAACCAACGTTTCAATCTAAATTGTTCCTGAGCACATCTGAACACAGACGTTCCTTCCTGAAAGGAGATCACGTTCACATGAAGTGACAGTTTTGTGTCCCCTGTGAAAATACGATGATAATTACTGCAAATGGTGAATTTTAGTGTCACAGGTCTGCAAGGTACAAAAAGCCTGGCAGAAAACAGTGTTATGGTCTTTGTTCTCTATTGTAATCTCTCAGCTAATCATTTTAACCCCTCACACACCTATGCAGCAGTCTTTTTCCCAAGAGCTACTGACAAAGCTCCATAGTTGTTCCTGTGTCTGCTGACATAGAGTCCCATGCTTCTAGGTGGAAAATCCAGCATTCGTGGTGACAAGTGGCCTTAAAATGAGCTTGTTTATTGACTTAGTATCGGTCTACGTGGCCCATGGCAGCTAGGCTGGTTTTGTGTTAACAACTTGATTTGATCCCTAGAAACACAGAGGCTCTGTACATTAGAAACGAGGTTGCTAACCAGCGCAATCGCCATCTGTTTGTATTTTTAATAAGTTAACCAATAATCAGATGTTCTTTAGTTACTGTTGTATGTAATTTTTTAAAAAAAGACTTTTTTCAACTCCCTGTATCTTTTGAAGCTGCTTAATCTATAAATTGGACATAAAACCCAACTTTGTTCACTATCTAATTTTTCTTAACAAGTCCCCTGATGAATTAACTTTAAAATAATATAAACCTTTAACTGCCCGTCATTTAAAAAACAATTTTCCGTCACTGACTGGATCTCTCTTTGTATCCCACAGACCTTGAGGAAAAAGCCAACAAAGCAGCGGGACCGTGCGAAGTTCTGGAAATTCTGAACTACTGAACTGTGACGTCATTTTTGATTATTAAAAACAAGCACGCGATGCCAGAACTAAGCAAACCTAACCAGCACTCTGGACTGTTGCCAAAAGTGAGGGGCACAGGGTGGGGGGGTGGGGGTATGTTTTAATGTATATATTGCATGTATGTGAGACAAGAGGGGTACACGAGCCAAAATCCTCACCTGCCCCTGCAAATTTCCTGATCCCGAGAAGCTGTTAAAAAGAACAAAACTAGGTGACAACAGGATGTCAGGAAGAATTTCAGGCGTTTTCAAATGCATTTTGTAGAAAAAAGACAGAGGACGAGATGGGGGTAAGTCCTCCACATAAGCAATTTAGTGACCGACTTAGATTAATATCAGAGCTGAAAGAAAAAGGACATAAAAATTAGAAATACTTAGAAATCAAAGACATAAGGAGGCCGGGATTAGGAAAGAAAACAGGAAATACTGTTGCCAATTTTGCTGGATGTATATACATTGCCATACAAGGACTATACAGGATTCAGTTATTCACTTTCTCTTATGTTGCACTTGCATAGGCTAGGCATTTGATATTATGGAATATGCAGTACACTATGTACAGGCAGACTTAGGCTGTTGTTGTGGCTAAAGCACCCATGAGTATGCTGCCGCCACAGCTCCCAATATGTTGGCCAACTGGATGAAGCTTCTGGCCCTCGTGAGCTCTGTTGGTCAGGAGACACCAAAAGACACCCCTCGTTTGCAAGAGTAACGTGACATTCTGCCCAGTTTAACACTTACATATAAAAACCTAATACACATCTGTGAAATTTAGCAGAAGGGTTTGTGCCACTGTCTCTGGTATTCTCTACCTAGCTAAGAGGATTTTTTTTTTTTTTTGAAGTGCATTAAAAATGTGAAATGAATGTACTTTTAAACTGATACCCATTCCAAAACTTACAAAGCTTGCTCTTTTGGTTATCAGACATAGCAGTGACATTGTCTTGACAGTGCTTCTGTTAATACCAGAACAGCCATCCAGTCCTTTCAGTTGACCTAACCTTAAATCGCATGCACAGGATGACAATTTATAATTGCACTTTGTTTTCGTGCAAAGTGTTTGGCAGTTATGCCTTTTTTTGTCTTTTTTTTTTGCAAGAGTGTGTCACATGGATGTACAAATAATGACGTCTCACCTTACCCCTGCTTGCTTTAAAAACTTATTTAATATGTGCACTGAATGAGTGGTGTAATATTTCATGAACAAGCTTCAGACACTGCAAATGTTTGCAACGATACATGTTCCCCCCCACCCGCCCTTCTGCTTTGCTGCATATTATCACTTCTGAGTCTTTAATTTGTGCCGTCTGATTCGTTCAACACGTTTATTTCATTGCAGTGCTTTTGGTCATACTGTTTCAATAAAAAAAAAATAAAAACAATATTTTTTTGTATTAAATTATTCTCTGAAAGCTGCCCTTTGTCTTTGGAAAATATCTCTGCACGAATTTTTTTAAATTTTTGATTATTGTCCAGTTCGGTCGTATCAGTTACACTAGATCATATAGATGGCTTGAAAACGCCTCCGAGTGAATTCACCCTTTATCAGAACTTTATCCACTCTTAACTTGGAAAAATACTTGCGACAGTTAAAATCACATGACACGTATTTTCTGTTTCCACGTTCAAAATGCCAAAGTTATTAACAACCCTCCCCGGGGGCAGTGTCCAACTGCCCACTGTGATTGGCCCGTTTAAGTAATGCTTCAGTTTTTCAAAAAAAAACAAAAAAAACAGCCCCTATTAGCAAGCACATAAACAGAACCAAATATGGAGTACCATATGGCCTTGAATCATTGCGCCTGTTGAGCCCTCTGACAGTTAGGTGTGTTTTTTTGTGTCATGTTGCGGGGCTTTTCATACAGTGCTGTTAAGCTGGGGCAAGGCTCCAACAGTAGGCTGTGAGCCGCACAGAGATGCTCTGTCTCTGGCAACCTCTCCTCCGTGTGGTTTTAGGCAACGGCCCAACACCCACCACCCCAGCCTCTGCCCCAACGGCTACTTCATAACTCTCTTTAGCTCACTCTCTCGCCTCAGACTTCTGGGAACAATGAAGTCTTTTGAGAAGGGCAAATGGAGACCCTATGGGCTGTGGCTGTGAAGCTGCTCTCTTCTTCAGCAAGGGAGAATTCTGTACATCGCTACAGGGTGGAGTCACTTCCTGGGTGGGCCCCAGCCCCGATCATGTGCACTCACACACACACAGAGAAATAACAGATCTAAATGGCCAACTTTGTGCCGATGAACACATGTTAGAAGCATTATAACAGTCATCCAGCAGCAGAATGTCTCAGGGAATGCAGCTGTTAAGATCACCAATAAAAGTGTGTCATTTACAGAGAGAGTCCAATTCAAAGTCATCATGACGCATAGTTGAAGCAGCACACACAGGTCTGTGTGTCATCTGACTGTTTGTATGTCGTGCAGGCATAAATATGAGTTTTGTGTTTGTGTGGGCACACTGTGTACGTCTGGACTGTGCAGGTTTCATATATTAACCAAATCCAAGTAATGTGGTCATCAGAATTTAGTCACTACAAAAAGTCCCCCTCTCACTCCGCCTCCCCTTCCTGTACACGTCTGGGGGGATAACTGAAAATCGGTCTGAGAGGAAGGAGGAAATCATTCGTCTCAGGCAGACAGATGGATATGGTGATATCTTTCTCTTAAACTTAAGACTGTTGGATGTGAGTTTATTTCAGTGGCAGCCAGATCACTCCCGGTCACTCACAGCTGACTGTGAGTTGCCTGTTTTTGCTACGTAGTCCAACAAGAAGAAAAGCGATTATCTTCATTATTTGTGGGATCATGTTAGGCTCGCACAGCAAAATGTAATCCTAACAGGACAACTGAAGCACAGATGGTATAACAATAAAATAATTTCTAAATTCAAGCCTGTAAATCACTACCAGGCTGATTTGTTAGATTGGCTGTTCACAAGTGAAGCTGCTTACCTTATATGGCCCCAAAAGGTTGCTTCTGTTCATCTGGACGTAGAGTTTTCAGTGGGAGAAAAGTTTCGTCACTCATTGTTCATTCAGTGGACTGGTTTCAGTTATTGTGCAAATGTGTTGTTTATAAAGATGAGTGACGAAACGTTTCTCTCACTGAAAACTCTACGTCCAGATGAACAGAAGCAACCTTTTGGGATTTACTTACCTGGATAACTGAAGCATCAAGCATTTTTTTTATATTTCTTTTAGCTTAGTCTGTGCTTACTTTTCTCAGTTAATGTAGAATTTCATACTTGTTTGGTTTATCATATAAAAGTTAGGTTTTTATAAAGAAAGCATTGAAAATGCTGCTCTGCACTAAACAACCGTAACAGTACAAATAAAAATAAAACAACACGACACTCCAAACACAGAAAAACACGGAAAAGGAAGGAAACTAATAAAAGTGTTTAGGTAACATAAATGAGATTTGACATTTAAAAAAAATACTGTTAACGTATAACAGTTAATTAAAAAAAAAGAAAAAAAAGATGTCACGGTACTGTTTATAATTGTGGGTGGTTAGCGCGTTTGCCTTACAGCAAAAAAGGTCCAGGGTTTAACTCCACCATCTAGCTGGGGCCTTTCCGTGAGGAGTTTGCATGTTCTCCGCCCGTCCGGGTGGGTTTTCTTCAGGTACTTCGGCTTCCTCCCACAGTCCAAAGACTTGAGTGTAAGCAGTTGTTCTCTCTCTGTATTAGCCTCTCGCAGCTGGGATAGGCTCCAGCCCTCTGCTACAATGAATTGGATAAGAGGAAGAAAATGGATGGATGGATGTTTATAATTGGTACTTACATGATACAATTGTGCAGTAAAATGTGTTGTGGCGATGGCGCACAGGCTTCAGTTATCCTTACCTGACTACAACATTTTTACCAGTAATTAGTTGAACTGGTTGGCTTGTTCCCCTGTGTTAGACCTACCGTGGCGACCTACCTTTTGCCAAATGTCAGGTAAAATATGATTCACTCCTAGTTGACCCCTAGTGTGATGGACAAGAAATAGAAGTAGACAGCCACTTAGTTGTGTTGCAATATCAAACACATTTTCTTTACAATAAACTGGTAAATGAAACAGATTCAGTTTTTCTCCGGTGTCCAAAGCAAGGAGTAATCAGATGAATGCAGTTAACAAAACTGTAGCCATATTATAGAAAACTAGTTTACTAGATTTCATATTTCAAAAGATCTGTCTGAAAATAATGTTTAAAATCATGAATTCAACTCACAGCTTGAACATTGTGAGAGGCCTCCTGACACATTCTAACCTATCAGAAATATACAGGAAAGCTACCAGGTCACCGGCTCTGCGTGTCTTTGACTGTGGAAGGAAGCTGAAGTAAATATGGGAAGCACATATAAGGCCCCATCTGGGTAAGACTCAGGTCCAATTCTTATATAGCCAACATATTAGACCATATCAGACCCTCAGATCAGTGCCTATGCATCTGCAGTGTTCATCTCTTGGAGTTGAATGAATACGATCTTACGGTTCACCCGTGTTCAGGGGTTTGTGATGTCATGAAAAAATGTCAGCCTATAGGCCGTTGAGTGGTGCAGACAGCTGGGCCCACAAGTGGGGGTGGAAAAGCAAAGAGAGGGTGCTCAAAGTTGAGTGACCTGCAGAAACAGTGTGTGTGTGTGTGTGTGTGTGTGTGTGTGTGTGTGTGTGTGTGTGTGTGTGTGTGTGTGTGTGTGTGTGTGTGTGTGTGTGGTCAGCTATATTATGGATAATGCAGGAGAAAACTGAATTTGCTTTCACAAAGAGGTGGAAATAATAGAGCAAGTACAAGATTGATGCTGTGTGTGCATTTATGAGTTATATATGTGTGTACAGTGTCTATATATATATACACAGCATGCTCTTTGATGGGGTTTAGTGTGACCTCTGAATGTGTGCTTGTATGCAAAAGCAAGACGGGGCTGTGATTTTGAAGGACACATGCTTAATATGGACTTTAGGGGATTATTAGCATGTAAGTGTGATGTGTGCAAGTACAAGCTATAATACAGTGGGCTGGAGTTTTATGCACATTTGTGCAGGATCAACTTTTTATGCTGCACATTTTGTACTTGTGTGCGACATTTACATATTCTTCACCGCACAACTGGCATGCCACAACGTGAAGCAATAAAATTTTATTGGGTCCGAGTGCCGTGACATGTTGTCTGATTACAGGCAAGTCTTTGTCTGGGTGTGTGGCACACATCTCCTATAAGAGACCCTTTTTTTGTTTTCATACCAGTGTCCTGCTCGTTAATCTGTCTGATACATGAGAATGTTGTAGGCCACCTCTCCCTCTTTCCTTCTTTGTCTTGTATGATGGTGAAGGTTTCATTATTCACTGTGTTAGTGGCATAAACTGGCTTTCGCTGCACAGGACACACTACCAAACATCTAGGAGACACTTTTTTTACTTCCTTAATTGCTCACCAAAAATATTAGCAACTGTTCAACCTTTGTACATGTAAAAATATTCTATTCTATTTTTTGACCATAACAACTTAATAGTCATACTTAATTTTCATACTTAGCAGAGTATTTAGTGACCTGTGGTACCCCATAGACAGAAACGTTGTTCCATCCATCCATCCATCCATCCATCCATCCATCCATCCATCCATCCATCCATCCATCCATCCATCCATCCATTATTGTGGAAAAAAGCGCACCTTATCAGGATAAAAAAGTTTCATTTTATAATCAGGACCGGTCTGTACAACTTTCATACGATTCTTAGTACTCAAACATTCCCACAGCATAACATCGTTATGCACGTTGGTGCTTCTGTCTGGCTTCTTCAGTCAGTGGTGTTGGTGAACTTGTCAAAATGGAATTATGAACACAAAAAAGTACTGTCAGAGTTTGACCCACCATGGAATACAATGGCTTCATTTTTTTTAGCATGACAATGATTCAAAACACACCGCTGATGTCGTAAAAGCCTACCTGGATAGAAAAACACACAGTGGAACACAATCAGTCATGGATGGGCCTCCCCAGACTCCAGACCTAAACATTACTGAAGCAATGTGACGTCATCTTGACAGAAAACAGAACAAAAGACAGCATCATTCAAAGAAGCCTGGAGAACTAATCTTGAAGACTACTTTTACACAAATTACACAAAAGCTTGTCTAAGAAAGTTCAGACTGAGTAGAAGACTAACCGAATTCATACCAAATACTGACTTTCAAGATTGCAAGTTTTATGTTAACTCTGTTTTTGGATTATATACACTGTATTTCCTTCCATATATGTTTGCATTTTCAATGAACTGCTCCATCTATTTCCCAGTTTTCTTGCAAAATATCATGAAATGAGGGCTGGATCAAGACTTTTGCACAGTAAACTTAACAAAGACTAGCAGAAAACTGTATTTAACAGTACAGGAAATCATTTAAGACTAGGATAATAGACTGTCTTACCTTATAGCTCACTAAGTAGCTGTTATATTTATTATTGTCACATGAGCTCGTTTAAGTATCTCTTGTTTTAAATACTGTCTCCAAGTTTAAACCAATGAATAGATTTGTGATACATGTTTATCTTAAATGTATAAATTACAAAATCAGACAAACACACTTTATGTGTGTGCAAGTTGTATTGTGCCCCTGCAAAGATTTTGTATGTGTAAGCTAGCATTTTCCCTGAGTTAATAAAGCGATGATGTGACAGTACAACTTGATCACTCATTGTGTTCTACAATTTATGTGCTCTGTCGCATTTTTATTTGCAAAGCTCATTTCCACATTTCCGACTGCTTAGCCATGTGTTTGACGTAGCTTCCAGGCACTCAGCACCTGCTTAGACGATGACTTGACAGATGTGTCTGACCAGCAGACTCAATTGGAAACTTCTCATTATAATTCCAGAGCTGCAATTGCCATCAGTTGTGAAAGGCATGCTGGAGCTCTGGGTATGTTTCGCTATGACAAGCTATAAATAAACATCATCATAGGCAACTTGCCATTAAATGAACTGTGCACCAGCTAATGCAGTTTATCCCTAAAGAGCCACTGCATATCAGTTCACCATACCACACTCTACCAACTACTTCAAGTTTTTAGAGTTAGAATTTACAATTGGGAATATAGAGTAGAAATGTATATAGAATAGATAAAGATTTGTTATTTATGATGAAACACCACTCAGAACATATAAAATTAAAAGAGGGCTGTCATGCATATGCCATGAGAGTGCCACCCTTGTTCTGCACGAGGATTCTGGTGAACTCGTTCAGATGCTTTCAAAAACCTCTACGCTAAAGTGGACATGATGCCATGTGTCTGTCAGTGTAGGCGTGAGCTTAATATGAGCCAGTGCCTTGTCCAGTAAAGGAAAACAGAGAGGTGCTCAGTGCACATCGTAAAGCTTCAACTTTCCAGCACACTGGGAATTCTGTTTTCTCAACACAACATGACAACTGCAATGAAGGAGACCTGAAAATAATATACAAATTAAATTGAAAACATCTATTTAACAGCTAACTATCAATGCAAGATGTAAATGAACCAAAAAAAGCATGCGTCTATTTACAGATAAAAACAAATCAGTCCATCCTTAGAAATACATATGCGTTCATCCTTTATGTGTTTATTCATTTAAAAGTAAAATTAGGCTCTTACTAAATACTGTTAGAACTGGGATGAATTACTCATTCTAAATGTCTAAAAACGCGCTGGTCCTACTGTAAATGATCAAAGTTACAGAATTACCTACAGACTGTGGGCTCCGGCGGCAGACTTTAGTATATGCCGCCCTCTACTGGTCAAATCTATACACTGCATAGATTTTTTAAAAAATATCCTCTGTTGTTGTCATTCATTATGAGATCCAGCAAGACTGAAATGACCATTATCACCTTC
>VURO01011814.1:6250-17683 GCA_015108175.1 Pelvicachromis taeniatus
AAAAAAGAAAAGCAGAGAAGGGGGGGGGGGGGGGGGGGGGGGGGGGGGGGGGGGCAGAAAACCCCGACAATCAGACGTCCCCCCTGAGCAGGCATTTGGAGACAGTGGGAAGGAAAAACCCAGTACCAGGCTCAGGAAGTAGCTGCTTCAACCATTTGGGGAGAAGAAGAAGAGGAGAACATTCAGAGACAAATACCACAACAGTAACTGTACCTAATGAAAGACAGTGAGCCCTGGCTGCTGATTGGCTGCTGAGGGAGGCACTGTATGAAGTCAAAGGTCATGGCGGCAGCAGACTGGGTGAGAGCCCGACATGGGTACTCCCACAAGGGGTGTGGCTCCGCCTCACGGGACTCACGGAAATCCAGAGAGCGCTGAGGGGACATGGGACACGGTAAACGTCCTGCATTTGTATAGCGCTGTCCCTAACATTACACTACAATCAGTCATTCACACACATTCACACACTGGTGACGTCATGCTACATTGTAGCCACAGCTGCCCTGGGGCGCACTGACAGACCATGTTGCCCAAGGATACTTGGCATGTAGACTGGAGCAGCCTGGGATCGAACCACCGACCTCCGGTGAGGCGGTGACCCGCTCTGAGCTACAGCCAGCCCATATTTATTTGGATACACATAATTTACAGTTTATTTATACCAAAAATTAATTAAAGGCTCCATTGTAGATCCACTTCTGTTTGCAATTTATTTTGATTACATTTTTTCATCTTCACTAATTGGTATGTGCATTTATATGCAGATGACACAACGTTTTACTGTACTGTTGATCCCAGATCACTCATCAGTCGCTGCTTTGCTTTCATTATGTTTGCTAATGGCTCTGTTCACTTTTTGAAGGCTGGAGTTCAGCAGTTTGAAGCGACTCAGCAGGTTTGTGCACATCACAGTCCTCTCAGGGCCAAACTGATATTTCGAGGTGTCTCTGTCTGAGTATTTGTCTTATTCCTGACACCTTCAGTCCCAAAAGCTGTCAGGACTCACATAATAGTGCTCGACCAGAGCACCCTCACAGTAAAGTTCAATAAAATGACTCCACATGACCTCATCTCTAACGCCTTTTCAAGATGTTACAGCAGTACCATTAAAACTGAAATAACTGATTCAGAACCTAATTTAACATCCAGAGCAGTCATCAAACTGTACCTGGACCATTTCATCCATGGGCGTGACGTCGAAGCCCTCACACGTTCCACACGGCGCCCTTATCCTCCACAAATCCTACCAGACGGGCAAAGACAGAAACAGCGCCGTTAGTTCGCCTTTTAAGGTCACGTGTCTAAAATCAATCTTAAATGACGGTAATTCCCCTCCACGGGAGAGGAATCTCACCACATGTGGAAAGAGGGAGATGAAGAAGTGAAGAAGGCAGGTTTAGTATTGAACACCTTCACTGGGGGTTTCTGGGAACGCGCCCTGTATACATATGAGAACCATAATCACCTGGAACTCCACGGCCACCACGTGAAGGGAGGCGGAGCGGGGCAGGATGCTGGCGTCGGGTCGCAGAAGACCTGCCAGGGCGGTGCGACAATACCAGAAGAACAGGGAGTGCCACGGCAGGAGGCTGGTGCTGAAGTAGGGCTCAGCCATCAGCACAGAGATCTGCACGGGAGAGACCGAAGGTCACCGCGCTGACCGACACGCTTCACTGTCACTAACACTCACGGGGGCAGGACTTTGGACGGACAAGACTCTGTGATAGCAGATTAACAGATGTTCCCAGTCTGACAGGACGGGACCAGGTTATGTGTTACCATGGTGACTCAGGTGCTTCCCGGCGGCACGAGGAAGAGGACGGTACCTGTTTTCCTCCTACGTCAGCACTGCTCAGCTGCTCCGGCCTGATCTCCAGCAGCTCAACACCTCCTTTCATGGCGTTGGCTTCCAAAACCTGCAGAGAAACATGCCTCCATGTTCATGTACAGGACGTAACAAGCAGCAGTTCAGTCACGTGAGACCATTTCATTCATCTCCTTTTATCAAACTGATAAAACGATACGGCGCCTGAACGCTTTCAGAGCGTCACCGCTGACAACGATCGGAATCATTACCTCATCAATAACCTGTTTAGACATGTGGGAGCTTTCCAGAGCGAACACCTGAGTAAGAAAGGAAACACGGGGAAGTGAAAACAGGCGCTGATGACGTCACGGAGCGACAGAATGTGTGAGGTCACAGCGGCGCACCTTCTTGGCTCCAAGCATGTGAGCGAACGCAGGAAGCAGACTCCCGTCACTGACACTGAGACACACGCTGTCCTCTCGCAGCACCTGCAGGTCACACGGCTCGTTAAACCGCAGTCGTCAATATGCAAACGTACACAGGCTGCCTCCACTCACGCTGCTCAGGGCGCCGACGTAGCTCTCTGTACGCCGTCTGTCGTTGAGCTCGCCGAAACGTGGCCGAGTCCAAACCAGGTGAGCCAGGCAGGTGCAGCACGGCCGAGAGGGAGGAGCCTGAGTCTGTGAGCCCCGCCCGCTGAAACCAGTAGCGGTTATGCAAACGTAGTACAGCGAAACGAACAAAGTAAGTGAGCTTCGATCAAACAGTGTCAGCACGCGTGTGAGCGTACCTGCGAGGCTGCAGGCCGCACCACAGACTGTAGTCATCACGGCACACCACCAGGCGGAGCTGCTCTCCTTCTGTCACCCGGCTCGCCACGGGCAGGAAGTACACGCTCTGCATCCAGTGGTCGCGCCACTGAGAGACACCACAGTGACTAAACGCAGTGAGTTGAACCTCAGCTGTTCATGCAAAACTAAGAAAATACCTTCAAATATTTTGGCTTTAAAAAACTTCATCGCCTCTTCGTCCCGTCAGTCGTGGATTTTACTGCAGTTTCATTATTATGTACAAAATCTGATGAAGACTGGGGGCACATTCTCCATCCGTGTCTCCATGGAGACACAGATGGAGAAGATTTAACAACGACAACATTGTACTTATTTTTTATGTAGCGGAGATCAGAGGAACATGTTTAGAGTAACTTGTCCTAATAGTCGGGGTTCCCTTTAAAGCGCTCGCTGCAGTCTGATGCGACTCGCCGCTTAAACACAAGCAGAGGGCAGTGACTCACCGGGGCCATCTTTGGCTCTTGGTAAGTCCAGCTGGGTGCCATGGTGCACACTATGGACCCACTGGGGTCCATGTCCAGGTCCCACCAGGACAAAACCACCTGAGCCTGGCCGCTCGACTGAGCCACAAACTGGGAGGAGTGGGCCTGGAAGGCGCTGCTTACAGCTTTGCTGAAATCCACGCTGAAAGGGAGGGGCTGCGGTCAGATGGAGGGACGTCAATAACTGCACGTGCACAAGAGCAAGGGTCTCCGTTCTTACGTGAACATAGTGCAGACGGGACCCAGCGGGGTGAAGCTGGCAGGAGGCACCTGGCTCAGCTGGATGTCGCACACTGCGTGAGCTCCGGCACAGCGGCCCACTGCGGGCGGAGGGACCAGCCTGGCCCCCTCCACCTCCACTGGCTGCAGCTGAGCCCAGCTCCACAGAAGCTCCGACTCCACCAGCTGGGCGTAGACGGTGGCCCGGTGAGGGACGGCCTCGCAGCGCTCCTGCAGGGCAGCAAAAGGAAAGTGAAACTACTGGAAGCAACGCCACGTTTCAGCCGCGAGGACGCTGCTGGCGGGTGTGTGAGAAGCGCGACTGCACACACCTGCATCAGGTTCAGGTGAGCGTGCTCGTAGCTGGGCAGAGCTCCTTCACCAATCAGCTCGGTATCGAACAGCTCTGTGATGAGGACGTTGGCCTTCACCGGCATGTCTCCATCTGCAAAACAGACGTGCTGCTGGGTGAGGATGTTGCTTTTAGACATTAGCACGCGGGCCGATGCAGTGCTGCTGACCTGGGCCCACAGTGACGTCTGTGGAGTGTTTGTTAATGATCTGGATTTTGTGGGAGAAGCCGTTCTTCTCCACGATGCTCCGCGCCGCCTCGGCCATCGGCTTAAAAACCTGCAGGAAAGCGTGACATTAACTGCTAATAACACACAGCAGGGGGCTGCATCCATGCTGAGCGAGATGGGTGGTGTTCACCTCCACGCCGTAACAGAAGTCGGCCCCGGCCGCGACGGCCATCATCGACAGGAGGCCAGTTCCGGTGCCGATGTCCAGGACGACGACCCGCTCGCCGCGAGCCTTCACTCTGCCTACAGCGGCCCGGATGCCCTCAGAGTACTTCTTATTCTACAGCGGACGACACGTCAGCGGGAGGTGAAAGACATTAGAGCCGTTTTAGTTCTCCCGTGAAAGCCAACCTTTGTTACATTTGTTATCCATCTGTTTGGATTTGTTAGAATAATAATTCCCCGTTATAGATCAGTCTGCTGAGAACGCAGCGTTAGGGCGGGTGAAGTGTGACTTTATTTTCACGGTAAACTTTAAATGACGCTTCAGAATCTGTTTCCTGCAGCCTCACCCGGTCGTGGTCGTGCAGCATGTCTGCGTAGCAGGACCTGAAAGATAAGCACATCGCTTTAAATGACAAAGAACTGATTACAGAAGGAACGCATACAAATGACAGTACACAAAAACATTTCTGAAAACATAACCATCGACAGCCAAATGGATCAGAGCGTAAACTCTTTTATAAAGAAAAAGATGAAGAAGGAGATGAAAACATAGTGCCTGGCGCCATTTCTCAGGTAAATCGTTTTCACTGCAGGTGATGTTTGAAACGTTTTACTGATCAGCAGCGTGGTGACAGTCCATCTCATTCTCTGTGCTTTTACAGCTCACCATCTCATCGTTATTGTGCTTTTAACACATTTAAGAGAAACGTGAGAAATGTCTCTTTGCTGGCGTCACTGAACCTCCACGCAGGACCACAGTGGTGGCTATCACGTGGTTTTCAGGGACGTAAGAGACCTACAACCCCGTCTTGAGTGGACGTGGTGACCGGACCCCCTGAGCATACCTGGCGATCTCCTGGTGGTAGTCGTACTCCTCGCTCTCCTCCGCCCAGTCTAGCGCCCCGGTGGTCGGGTTGGCCCTCCCGCAGAAGGTCTTCATCTCCGCCACAACACGCGGACTCTGTGCGGTTCAACGAAAGTTGCGTTCACCGGGATATTCTCTACAAGCAGGCACGTAAACACGATCACGGCTGCAGCGTTGCTCCACAGGAAGCCGCCATCTTGGCGCGTGACGTCAAGCACGCGGAGTCACGTGATTCTTTTCGGGTTTTCTTTGTGTTTTCGTCGTTATTAAAGTATAAATACATTTATAAAAGATTTTCACGGCCTTGTGAAAAGATCAAATAAAAATATTATTAATTAAAATATTAGAAACAAACGAGAAGAAAAAAGTAGAATAGCCCTTTATTGTCACAGTGGGTGCTCCACAGCCACGGTGCAGGAACAAAATATAAACAGTAGACAGCGTGTTTTTAAAAGCTAAGAAAAATATTAAACAACACAAAAATGTATAATAATTGTTTTGTTTACTTTATATGTGCTTTATGTTGAACACTGGATGGCCGGGTGTCTACCTCTCTATCGGCCGGGTGTCTACCCATCGATCGGCCGGGTGTCTACCTCTCTATCGGCCGGGTGTCTACCCCTCGATCGGCCGGGTGTCTACCCCTCTATCGGCCGGGTGTCTACCCATCGATCATTTGAATAACAGAAACACGTTTACTTGATAAAGACTTTATTAAAACACTTATGGAACAGAGTTTATGCACTTTGGACAATAACAATAACTAAACACCAAACAAAAGACAACAGCAGACTTTGTTACATAAATACAATAAATACTTTCATAATAAAAAAGAGCGATAAACAACATTTGGTACAAACAGCAAGCTTGAAAGGGAACATGAGCAAGCCGAGCGGCGCCTCTGTGGACGTCCACGGGTGGGAAGCCTCAGAGAAACCACCTTTGTCTGTCCGTGATCGATGATGAACTATGACTTATACACAGCTTTCATTTGTACTTTATTTTTAATGTATGCACTTTCCTACATTATCATCCATTTTTATGTCACCTTCATAATGCCATTGTTGGTTTGATATTTCTGCTCATAGCTGTCGTGTTTTCATATTTGATGTCACGTTTATATTACATGGTGTGTCAGTGTCTCAGTTTTATTAATAATCCATCAACTTAATATTTCTTATTTTCATTCTAATCTTTGTTTTGGTCACTTTCCTCTCATAGCGCCACTTTCTACATGATCATTTATTTCATGTCTTTTTCTTTCATTTTGAAAGCTTTGTTCATTCGTATACATGAGTTATGCTTTATGTGAATTTCTATTTTACCTTTCTGTTTTACTGTAGAAACTTTGACTCATGAAAATCTCCACAAAAAACTGTAAAGTGTGTTTTTTTTCTTCAGCAGGAAGTTTTGAGTTTATATGAAGATATGTGATACGCAGCATTTTTGAGTCTTAACAAGGTTTTCTCCCAAAGAATGATCAAAGCAGCAGTGAATGCAGGCAGTTTGTTTCAGAGTAAAGCTTTGAAGCTGAAGTGAGAGTTGATTCATGCAGGTCAAAGCAATGCTCAGTGCTTTCACTGAAAACGGAGCGTGGACAGAAAGCAGAAATAACATGTAATCGGTAACATGGTGGCCAATGAAGAAGCAGCCAGTGTGCAGCTCTGTTTGTGCCTATGAACCTGAACCAAAAGGCCCATTTGGACATGAATGACATGTCTGTGAAAACATGAGAGCGTGCGGGGACCACTGGAGGTTAAAGGAAAGCATCGAGACGACTGGAAAGCTGTTTGTGTTGATGTCACGGTCCTGGCGCCCGGCATTTTCACCTTGTTGTTTCTATTTTCATGTTTTAGGGTCTTTGCTTGTGTTTGCCCTCCTGTGAGTCGGTGCTCCTGTGATGTCGTTACGACCCTGCCTGTGGTCCCCGTGTAGTCCCGTCTCTGTATTTAGTCCCTGCTTGTGTTCTTAGGTTCATATTCACTTCCAGGTTGCTGAGTTCAGGTTGGATCAGACCCCCTGGTCTTCATGTCATCATGTCTGCGTTCTGTTTCCTGCTTTATTTTGAAAATCTGTGTCCTATGTCAGTTTAGTGTGCTTTGCTTTGTCTCGTTGGTGTGGATTGGTCCCAGCTGTGTCCCCCCCCCCCCCCCCCCCCCCCCCCCCCCCCCTCCTCCCCCCCCCCCCCCTTTTCTCCCCCCCCCCCCCCCTCGTTCCCCACTCCTCTGGTCTCTGTCAGGACGTCTGTTTGCCTCAGTGCGTCTGTCCTCGTCTTTCTCACTTTGTCTTAGTCATTCAGAGTTTGGTCATAGTTTCTAGTTTAGCCCAGTTTAGGTTAGTTGTGTTTGCCTTTTGTTTTGTGTCCACTCATCAGCCAGAATAAAGGTTTTCTATCCGTCCCCTCACGTGTGTCTGCTCCTGGGTCCACCTCACCAACACTACGGCGCACTGCGCCATGACAAATTTAAAGACATACGTTTGACTTTCATTTTACTCATAAACTGTTAAATTAGATGTTTTTGATATTGTTTTTCTCCACAAATCATACCTGTTTTTTTTTTCTCTGAATTGTATGACTTTAACCTCAGGAAGTCCCCCATCTTTACCCACGTTCTCACCTTTTATTCTTTACCTTTAGTAATTCGCTCTCATTGTAGTGGACACGCACATTGAAGAAGGGATAAAACGAGAACGTAAATAAAGACATTTATTTACTTTCTGTCATTTGAAGGGACAGAACGACTGTTCCTGTTAATGTGACCGTTTGAGAAAGTGGAAAACAGCTCAGAGAACAGGTGTGCTTACCTGCAGCTGACATCACACCTGAGCACATGAATACTTTCTCACTTGGATCATAAAATAATGCCCAGCCATATATGGTGGGTACTGATAATAAAATCACCCAGCCTCCCAGAGAGAAACAAATTGCATCCAAACGTGGCTGCAGAGAGCGTATGTAGTGCACAAAAGCCCCCCCCCCCCAGCTGACACGAGACCTGGACCTGCCCTGGTAAGCTGCAGGAGAAGTGAACTCATGTGCATCACTGAGTGATGGTGAGAGGAGCTAAATAAGGAGCACTCTAAGTGTTTATTTAGGAGCTCCATGCGTTTAACACAAAACCCCTGCAGCTATGCACACTTGGCAGTGGGCAGGCAGAAGGCCATGGTGGAGGGAGGCACCAAAATGTCCGTGAAGATGGGTCGGTATCCGATGGGAAGAGGGGGCGCGCTCTGCTCCAGCAAATCCAGTACAGCCCCTTTGATGTCCCTGGAGACGTCGCCGCGGATGTCCAGCAGCACGGACACGTGCTCCTCACTGAGAGAACAAGCACAACATCTCTGACCACATTATTCATCACAGTCAGTGGACTGCTTCTACTACAGCGCTTTTCTGTATGACACTCACACAGTGGTGGATGCTTGGGGTTAGCACCCCGCCCATCGACCCACAGACCCTGTGATTAGCAGATGACCTCCTGAGCTACAGCCACCCCAGCAAGACTTATTTCACGTGTCTTTCATTTTATATTGTAGCGTCACTTTGATGATACCTTTTCTTTCATAATGTCACCTGAACTTAGTACAAGTACAAAGCGGTTGCCTATAGAACATAAAACTGTTGTAAGCAGGCAACAAACACATATGAATCAATAACGTTGCTTTTAAGAATCATTAAGCAATAAAGAAAGATTCAAGAACTCCTGTTGTCATCTCAGAGGTCTGACAGATCTTCCATCAATGGTGACGCTAATTTCTGGAGACCTGATTGGTCAGCAGGCGGTGAGTTCAGTCTGGGCTTTTCATTTAGCACACTGCTTCAGGTAAGCTGGTCGTTATTGTCATGTATGCATGCAACCATAAAAAAGGACGTCCGTCCTTTGAAACGCGTGATTGTCTAATAATGAGCCGAGTGAAACCTCAGAAACAACCCCACGTCTTCTTGAAATGTCCCGTTTTGTCTGTTCATGTGGAAGTTCTGTTCTTTCTTCACTCACTGGACATCAAAGACATTCACAAAGCCGACGTCTCCAACATAACCTCCTTCTGAACAACACTGACAGTATTTACACACCAAGCTTACAGAATGAGCAGCGTTAGGGTGGAGGAGTGCTGATTACCTGATGTCAGGATATTTGGCTGCCAGTCCTGACACCTCCAGAGTGAGCATGGTGGGGTCTTTGAGGCGGATGAATTCGGCCAGGACGGGCAGTAGGGCCAGAGGGCTGACTGGAGGTGCTGAGCCTTCACCTTCCTGCTCAGACAGACACACGCACACGTGGCAGGTATGAATATTCAGCTACACCCCCACAGCGGACAAAACGACACCGTTCTGCTGCGGGACGCAAACTGTCCAAAGTTGGTGATGTATAATCAATAACAAAATAGTTACGTGATTACAATAAATACAACTGAAATGATTATTTCTACTCAGAATGTTGTCATCAAACTCATCAACTATAACAGTATTGGATCATGCAGTAATCCATATGACTCTTTTCACAATATACATTTACAGAGGTTTGTTTCATAAAGCTGTGATTTAGTTTGTTACTTTCATTTATATGTTTTTATTTCTACTATAATCAAACAAAAATGTGACATAAAATAAAGAAATGTGAAAATAATGGAACGTTTTTAAACGTCGTTATATATTGTTTCAATGTTTAAACATTTGCGTGTCAACTTTGATCTAATTATCATTTGTAGTTTCACAGCGACGGCGTGATTCACACTTTGTATCTCTTTATTTTATGTCCTTGTTTATAATGTTACACGTCATGTGTATTTTTTTAATCTGTTAAATTCATTTCATATTGACCAACATGATCATTACTACAGTCATGTGTTACATGAAGGTTTTTCTGAGTCACGTGTAATAACTCAGTGTGTGGTGCAGCAATGCTTCACCAGGCTGTGGAAGACTTCTCTGAGCAGCTGGTCGTCTTGAAGCATCTGCTGAGCGAGCAGCCGTCTGTCCTCGCCGCTCCGACACACCAGCCTCTTCTGCATCAGCGCCCTGACGTACTCCACCACCATCAGCCACTGGGCCTCCTCCTGCAGACGCTGCACACACAGACGTTATCACATGCATGCATATGTTGCTTCATGTCTTCATGGATCAGGAGGCTCAGCAGGCTGTGAACCACTGGCCTGTGTGTTGTGTGTGTGAATGTCACATATAGTAAAAGGGCTTTGGTGCCTGTTAGTGCAGGAAAATCACCACGAAGCTCATTTAGAATGTGACTGAATAATCCTGCAAAGCAAATAAGATGGTATTAGCCGTCAGTATCTCTGTAGGTATTAAACAGCTTTTAGATAAATGAGACTTATTCCTGTCTTTTGGGGTTAATTTCACTTTCTTTGGTTATTAGGTTCTGCAGCTCTAGACCACTTTCCCCTCGACACACACACACGTCTAAAACACTGAATCTGATACCTGCCGGCAGGGAGGCCGAACACGCACGTACAGCTCCAGGTGACGCTCCAGGACACGGCAAAGCTTGGGGGTCGGGTCTCCCTGGGCCAGCCAGGGTCGGGTGAGCAGGCCCGGGAGGAAAGGCTTCAAATCCAGCAGGAGCTGATCCATCACAAGCCGGCACGCCCGCCGCACCGCCCGGTCCAGAGCTGCCAGAGGGTTTGGAGGAGTGCGCGTGAACTGGCCTGCCGAGTGGGACGACCGCTGCTGCTGCAGGCTCTCCGTGGACTTCCTGCAGCCACAGTGAACAACCATGAGTCTCCTCTGAGACCACGCACATCATTATTAAGAAAACAACTTTTTCACTAAGATCGCTGATGGATGATGAAGTGGTGCGTCCTGAAACATCCTGCTCTGGGTCTGCCCTCATCGAGCTGGTTCCAGGACACTGACTGCCAGACATGACCTTCATCTGTGGAAAACTGAAATGTGCTGCTGCTCAAACTAATACGTTTGCTTGTTTCAGCCATTCACTGCCTCTCACATGGCACACACCCTCATGTTGTGATGGTCTGCTTGCTTTGTAGTAACTTGTAACTCGGGTGGAGCCCAGCCATCGGGTCAACTGGAGTGTTTCCTCGATTAAGCGCCACCCTTACTCAGACCTTCAGCGGCTCTTCTTTCTCACAGATCTTTGCTTTGTACCACTCAACATGTCCGTCGCCTTGGAACGGTTCACAGCCGAGTGTGAAGCGGTGGGAATGAGAATCAGCACCTCCAAATCCGAGGGCATGGTCCTCAGCCGGAAAAGGGTGGAGTGCCCACTCCGGGTCAGGGACGAGTCCTTGCCCCAAGTGGAGGAGTTTAAGTATCTCGGGGTCTTGTTCACGAGTGATGGGAGAAGGGAGCGGGAGATGGACAGACGGATCGGTGCTGCGGCTGCAGTGATGCGGACGCTGCATCGGTCTGTTGTGGTGAAGAGAGAGCTGAGTGTAAAAGCCAAGCTCTCAATTTACCGGTCGATCTTCATCCCTACCCTCACCTATG
>VURO01011817.1:1623-29023 GCA_015108175.1 Pelvicachromis taeniatus
GGGGCTGTCCCCCCCCCCCCCCCCCCCCTCCTAGAAAACTCACACAAAGAAAGGTTGATGTCCATGCCAGGCCTTGTGACATTTCTCCTTCTCCCTCGGGGCTTAGCTGCACCCTCCCTCCTCTGTACACCCTCTCATCCAAAATGCTCCAATTTCTTGGGAGCAATATCTCCTGCTCACAGAGAAAAAGGTCACATGCTCTATTATTTCAAAGTGAACTTTCGACCTAACATTTACAGAGGAGACAAAAACTAGCTGTCAATGTGAAGACGCAGCAGGTTTAGTATAGCTGTATATTTTTGGATGAAGGATAGATTGCTAGGTGAATGGAGGCGATGTGCAAAGATTATCATTGTTTGACGACACATGGTTCAGTCTCTATGAAGAGACAAGGCATAACAAGGCTGACAGAGATAAGTGGTCATACATTGATCTGAGTGTTCCAGCTGCATGTAATGCACAAGTGACTGAAAATGGTTTCTATGCTAATAATAGCTGTTCTCCTTGTGCATTACTGAGCCTATACATGCAGAATCCGGCCAACCCCCGAGGCCATGATGGCAGTGACTAACACTGCCTTTTGACTCTGATTCCCTCTGCCAAGATCAGTTATCTCTGCCAGTGCAGTTCTAGCTTCATAACTTCTCATTAGAGCTGTGGGAAGGCTCGTGATGAGAGGCAAAGCCTGATTTTTACTATTCAGCGTGTGCCCGTGTGACAATGAGACGTTTACTGATGTTGCCCTTCTTTAAGCCTAATCATTAAAGGATTTCACAGCACTACCTTTACTTATCAACAGGCACCAGTGAGGACAGGTAGAGAGGAATAAAGAGGACGATAGGGTGAGAAGCAATCCTTTATGAATACACTGAGATGCTAGCTTAATTGCATCCTCAATCGATGTTTGTCCTGTGGTCAATCAAGGCTGCTAATTTGTGTTTTGTTATTGACTTAACTGTTGCTTGGTTTGTTGTATAAAAGCAATCCTCTGGGCTTTCCTAGCAGCAGAACCAAGTCCGGAAAACCCTTTTAACTAGACCTAGCGCTTATCTTTCTGATTTTTCTTTCTTTTTGCAACTCTTGTTGCTCTCAGCATGCTATCAGGTTTGTCAATACTTGTACCTACTTGTACTTGTCAAATATTATTGGAAAAGCCTTGTGTAGGCATTTTCTGTGCTAGGTGTTCTATAATGATGTGCATCACCTGACACACCCGCAGTGAACAAAAACACTTGGCAACAACATTTTCCATTACTTTTATTGATTCCTCGTCAATCATAAAGAAGCAGCAAGATATTGTTTTGTTTTTATCTTTTCCGATTAGTAGCATGAAAAAAGGAAGTAGACTTTTGCACAGTACATACATACTGGCACAATACAGTGCAAGTGTTTGAGCCAGACCATATCTCTGTAGAAAGAAATGAGAAGTGATCCCACGCTTCTTCAGTAATGTTGAAATTTCAAATTTGTTTCATCACTCCATAAAACCTGTTTCCACTAGTGTTCAGCATAGTTCTGTAATTTGGTGTACCTCAGCCTTTTTTTCCCTCATTTTCCCTCCTTAATAATGGCTTCTTGACAGGCAATCTTCCACTGAGACCATTTTTGATCAGCTGTCAGTGAACAGCAGATGGATCAACTGCTCACGCGCTGTGTCAGATCTTTGCTGGATATTTCCTATTTCTTAAGGACGTACTTTCAGATACTGCTCTAGAGTTTTTGTTTTTTTAGGTCTGCCGTTTCTTCTTTTGTCTTCCACCGTCCTCAGATTTTTTTAAGGACACACTGCAGAGCATGCCAAGTTATGCCAAGTTTTCAGTCGATAGTTGTTTTGGAATCACATTGTTGGTACAAAAATATAATTTTATGTTTGCCAAACTGTGTCATCTGCAACAGACAGTGGCCTACAGATGCATCTTAAAATTGATTATTTGCTAAGTTGTCTGTTATGTGTAGACGCAACGCTGTTTCATCCCTTGAGTGCCTTTTCTGAGCTTGAATGATTCATAAGTGTGGTGGGGTGTGGTCTGTGGCTCTGCTGCAGAGTAGGAGCGGTGCAGGGGGCAGCGTCAGGAAGGCTGGCAGGACAGCCAGGACCAATCTGTCTGCTGTGGTCTCCCAATTTTAGTAGGTCATTGGAGTCGGAAGGAAGAGAAGAGGAGGGAGTACTGAGCTGGAGAGAGTGCGTCTGAAAAGCCTCCCACTGAGTGCGCTGAACCATTGTGCTATTGTCATAAATAAAATCTCAAATAAAATTCAGGTGCTGGCAAACTGTCTGTCGGTATAGGCCACCTTTGTTAGTTTAGATGAATTAACAAACAAACAAAAAAAAAAAAACACTGTGAGTGAAAAAGCAGCCAATGACTAAAGGCAAACTTTGAAATCACTTAAAATTAACTGGAGCACTATTGCACTGGCTCACATTATAATATATAAAGACATGAGTGATGACTTAGGACTTTTGCACAATACTGTATATCACGCTGACATGTAAAATCTGTTCTGGCATTTTGGATGTGGTGTTCTTTTTTGCTTTAAAGTGTTTGCCATGCCAAAGAGGTTGTGGGTCGGCATAGGTCTGGCTGAGGACTGTTAATGATCACCGAAGAATTTTGGAGAAAAAAATGATTCAAGTGTGAGGAAAATCATCAATAAATTCAAGCATATTTTCAACGACTGCCAGTTTCTCCAGGAGTAAACATCCCTTCATTTTCAGGCAAAGAACAGATTATTTGATGAAAGAAAAGTGTCCAAGAACCTCAAACTGTCATCACAGGATCTGCAGGCAACTCTTACAGCTGTTGCTAATAAACTCATCAGAAAAGCATTGCACATATTTAAATGAATGGAACGTTTACAAGGAAACACTGTTCAAAAATTAAATTAGAGCACAAGCAGTTTTTTGTTTGCTACATACAGACAAAGTTGAAATCTTCCTGAATAAAAGGCTTCACACTGACAAACGGTGGCTGTTATTAATAGTATACACGTTTTGTGCCAGACACCAATGAACAAAGGCAGACCACAGACTCACCATACAAACTTACCAAGATACTATGAGAGCGTTCTTAGCTCAAGTGTGAACCACGATGGTGGAAATGTACTGGCCTTCAGTTTCTTTGCTGCCTCGAGGACGGGACATCTTGCAGACACAATTTCAAATATAAAATTTAACACCACATGAAAGATGGCTTAAATATAATTTGAGTCTATATGTATGCCGGGTGAATATGAGATCATTAGTACAAACCAAATCCACCAATGACCAGCCCAGAAAAATAAAAAGGTTTTAGGAATGGCCCTGCGGGGTGGAGGATTAAAACACTACATGCAAAATAACAAGGCATTATCTCTCCTATGGGGGGAATACTAGTTTCTAAGCTAATATTTTCACACCTGTTCATATTTTTATTAAGTGAGCAGTTAAAAAAAAACCCTTCATGTCCTTAGATTCACCATAGATGTCAAAAAAGATATTTCCCATAACTTTATTACGTGCCCAAACCATTTTAATTTAGCAGATCAATTCTTCTTAATATAGCATTAATTAGGGTGACACAGGAGTGCTTAGCCTCACAGCAAGAAGGATCAAGGTTCAAGCAGGGTAGTGGGGGGGGGGGGGGTTTCTCTGTAGAGCTTGTCACAATCCCAAGACATGCGTGTTAGAATAACTGGTGATTCTAATGGGTGAATGGTTGCTTGCCTCTCTGCATTAATCCTGCAACAGACTGGCAACCTGTTCACGGTGTACCCCGTGTCATGCCCCATCGCAGCTGAGATAGGGTCTATTTCACCATCACAGATTGGATAAACAGGGGACAAAAGTGGGTGTAAGGATTCAAACAATAAGGATTAGTTGAATTGTTTTTCTTTCATTCTATAAATGCCCTCAAAAGGTTTGTTTGGTGTTGTTAAAATATACTCTTAAAAGGTTAAAAGCAACATGGTTTTGTGAATGTACTGCTCTCATTACATAATCCAATGTAAATATAAGAGTGCTTGAAAAAATGAATCATACTGGATATGCAGCTGCCTTTCTTTTGGTGTATTGTGAAATCCTATTTTATTTCTCTTCATCAACATTTTTCCTAGAAAAAAAATGTCCCGTATTCTTCTATTTTTGCCTCCTGAGGGTTTTGTGCAATGGAAAATATTTCTCCTCTCTGTAACAGCCATGCTAATAATTTCTTCTCTTTGTGTTTGCTCATCAGACACATGCTGCTCAGCTCTTGTTTTCTCTCTCCTCTCCTCAATATTTCATGCCACTGAAAGTGCATCTATTCTCAGCGTCCCTGTGCCCTACCACCTCCTGACTGTCAAAACATAATTTTCTATCATTCGACACCCCACCACCTTCTTAACCCTCTCTCTGCCACTCGGTCTTCCAAGAAGAGGCCATTACTGTATGTACATGTATTGAAGTTATACGAGGTGTGCAGAGTGAGCCTTTCTCTACCATGAGAACAATGTTTAGTTTTATTTCGCACTTTAAACGTGATGCAGTCAAACACAAAACTTTTCTTTTGTTAAAATGTACAATGCACCATATGTGATTTTCAGAGTTTTTCCTCTCTCACAGCATCACAAAAACAACATGGCCTATGATTTATTTAAAATATTACTTTTAAAAAAATTTCTATCCACCTTCAGATGAACTCAGGTGACTTGAGCCATCACGTTTTTACCAAAACTTTCCTGCCAGCAGTCACATCCACCATAACAAGTTTCTGGCAAAGCTGTAATTTGTTTGCCCCTGAGGGTTTCCATTTGGAAACCAGCATCAAATATTGTAGTTTACTGGGTTACCACACCTATAACGAAGTGGGCTGCGACCCAGAGCTTGGCCTGCCACACTATTCTGACACCTTGTTCACATTTCATCCATTTTTATTATTTGTTTATTATGGAGCAGCATCTACTGCGGTTTACATGTGTTCAACACATACAATACATACCATAAAGGTATCAGCATGATTCAACTAACAGACTTATAAATTAACTAACCATTGTTCATTTATACGTTTTTGACTATTATATATAGCTTAGAAAAATAGCATCACATCATTAGAAGGATTATTTGTTTGCATCAAATAAAAATATAAACCACGCTAAAGCTGCACGAGCCCGTTATGGTCAAAAACTGCGCAGGATGCTTTTGGTCTCGGTGGACTTCACAGGCCTCAAATAGTAATGGTCCTCTCAAGCTATCTAAGGAAATATCATTCGCAGAATATCAGACCAATTTACAGTCACTTATGAATGAAAATGAGGTCTCTGTTTCAGAATCAGTAAGTAATCATTTATCTATCTACGATATGTGTGCAATTTAACGAGGAATAGTGGAGGCTAATATGAAAAGTGGAAACCCATTGCAGAGGGAAACCCTGTAACGCAGCCAAGATTCACAAGCAGTACAGTATAGCCACAGCTGCTGAGATTTAGACAACTGGAGTAAGTAAGTAAGAATTAAGAACAAAAAATGTAGTAAATTAATGAAAGCCACGAGTGACACTGAACTGAATATGGTGACTTTGTGTCCCAAAGACTTAAATCCTGCATTTTTGTCAGGTGTTACTGGAGTACCAGGTGCTGGCTGTGGGAAGACTGGACACTGAAGAGGTTACAGTCTACTTTTTAAGAGCAGTTAAGTTTGAACTTGGAAGAAGTCACAAGGTTTTCAACAAGGAGATCATGGTTAAAGTTCAGTTCTGGTGCTTTATGTTTCAGACTTTGTTACCCTAATTTTCACTTGCTGGTTAGTTGTGGGAAATTAAAAGTATTTTCAGGTTTAAGAAAATATTTATTTCTATTTGTTTTTAAACTGTTTGACTTACCTAAGAGGGTTTGCCAAAAGGGTTTTTTTTACAAGCAGGAGGGAGTGTTAACGACTTTGTCAGTATAGGTGCAAACATGGTGCATCACAGCCTTGACGCCAAAGGACTCTTTGAGTGTTTCTATGAGATGCCAGCGACTGTGACAACACATCAGCAATTGACGCCCTGGGAATAATTGGGGACGTTGCGAACCCCCAGATGATGACATGCAGAAATGCTGGCACGCCCAGGGGATCTAAAGAGGTGACCAAACTTTGATTTATTAAGAGGCAGTGCAGCTTTGAATGTCAATTCATTCCTTCAATTATTCCAATGTTTAATTTCTCTCTAAACAGATTGCTTTGACAGTTCATCTCCTTGCTTCTGTCCTTTACAACCATTTAGCGCATCGCTCTCTTCTCCAGGCTCCATCCCAGCATCCATTTCCTTGTGCTCTCTTTTAATCGCAGCCTGATGCTGAGGAACATTATTCTTGATTGCTTGGCAGATGCCATTATCTTGGGCTTATATCTTCACAATCACATTAGCCATTTGCACAGCTGGGTACTTACTGAAGCGAGGCAGGTTAAGCACTACACTCGAGGGGACAAAACGATGGAGGCCCACCTGGAGTTTGGGCAAGGCCTCTCTTCAGCTTCATGGCATTAACAAAAACACTGCTGGCCTTGCTTCCATTTGGCTAATGCCTCCATACTTCCCTCCCCCCACCTTCCGCTTCTCAATCTCAACATGTTGCCTCCAGATTTTCAACAGTTTGTTTTCATTTCTTTCTCTCACACTTTATAACTTTCTAACAGTTTTAAACCTACAAAATATATGTTGACAAATAAAAAAAAAGCAGTAGGATAAGGGAGGGTTGACAAGGTGACACACTGTGACACAGGGATGAACACTTTTACTTTTTACACAGCATTTTTTTATTTGTCTACGTTACCAGGTTCAAAAGGCATCTGCCTCTGTTGTTTTTTTTTTTTTTCCCCTTGTCACACTTAGTTTATATTCAAAGTTTGACATTTCACTAGATTAACTGATTAATCAAATAAATTGTTGTTTACTGACACCGCCACTGGACATTAAACTCAATCAAGGCAACCTCATTTTAATCCATTAACATTAAAGCTGAGATAAATCCAGAATGAGACGTAGGGAAAAGAGGAACAGATGGGTGTAGAAAATTAGAGATAGCACAGATAGAAGCCAGGAGGAAGAATAAAGAAATCCCTCTGAGGAACAAACCAGCACATCGTTTTAACTGTAATATTGCTTACAATGGGAGTAAAGTAGGCTGAAGAATGAAATCAATAATGAGCGAACGAGGATGCACGAAAGCATTGAGGTTGATTGATGAGAAAAAATTATCAGAATAATCAATATGCCTATAGCTGCTGTTCATGAATTAATCACAAACACAGTCACAGTTAAGGTAACGAGCCATGCTACTATAGCATGTATCAGTGCCTACAGCAAAATACAAGCTGTGCAGCTGCAGAGGCTGTGTGAGGCAATAAACACGCATAAACAGTGCAAAAGAACAAATGTGGTCAATAAGTTATGATACCGAGAAGCTTCACTAGGTCACATGATCAGAATACACACAAAGCACATTATAAATCTGCATCTCAGCCTCTGCTGGTTGAGACGAGCCCGGGAAACATATGAAATGTCTTTTCTGTGTATTTTCCTCTCACTTTCACACTGGTACTGCGTGGTCAGGACCCGCAGCAGGAAGTGAGAGATCATCGGTTTAAGGAGAGGGGGAAGAATATGCTCCTCATACATAAAGCTCTTCTTTCCTCCTGAGTGAGAGGTGACAAAAGGATGACAAATGGTGGAGTGGATGGAGGCGAGTGATCCAGGAGAGCTGCGCAGATAGGTGGTGGGACAGAGAAAGTGAGCGGGGGAGAGAGTTGGGGGAGAAAATAAAGTGATGGTACTTGCTCTTTCATCCACCCCTTTACTCCAGTCGCCACGGCAACATGCCCGGAGGGCACTCAAGAGAGGCGTCATCACTGACAAAAACAACAGAGAAGCGGGGAGTGAGTGAGAGCAAACGAGAGCAAACTAGACAGACTGTGTGTATGAATGAGAGATGAAAGAGTGGAAAGTAGGCAGCAGATCTACAACCGACTCAGGCTGCGTCTCCTCACTCGCAGAAAATTCTGACCTTCAGGGACTCGGCTAAGAAGTGTAATGAGCATTCATTTATCATCGGCGGTAATTCAGATTAATGTTTGGATCGCTCAGCAAAAAGTTGCACCGACAGAGTCTACGACCATGTTTATGGGTGTGACTATCACTGATATCCCCTCCAAAAAGGGACACCATTATGAGATATGAAATTGGCAGAGTTAATCAAACCGAGGCTAATGCTTAATATTTGGAATTAACTGAGCCATTAATACTGCGGGCAACCATTAGGCTAGATAGAGTGGTTAAACCACCACCGGCGAAATTAAACAGGTTAATTAAAGTCTCCAAATTTTCATACGCTCCCCCCTCGGTCTATACTTCACTGTTTAACACACACATAAGCACACAGATACACACACACACACACATATATAATCACTCAGACACGTGTTATTACTGTACTTGTAATGGCCTTGCACTCACTGTATTAATTTTCTAATATTAATGTGAATCTTATTTCTAGCCTTAACCTTAAAGGGACAGTTTACTCCCAAAATCAAAAATACATGTTTTGTTTTTTTCCCCCACTGGTGTGTCCCTCTAGATTATTTTGGTGTGAGTTGTCCAGTTTTTGAGATGTTGGTTGTAGAAATGTTTGTCGTCTACTGAATATAATAGAAGTAGATGGCTAAAAAAAAAAGGAAACTGGAAAACCTCAGCAGCTTCAGACTCCTGTCATTTTCCACAAATCATGATCTGGCATCTCAAAAAAGATAAATCAGTTCGATACAGGAGCTGTGCCATTGGGTAAAAGAAGTGTGTATTATATACCTATTGAAAGCACACAATCTCTGGACGTCAAGAGCAAGGCTTGAATCTGACGTAGAGACTGAAGGACACTGTAATCACACAGTAGCAACGTAACAATCATAATGCTGGCCCAACATTATGGTATATTCAATATAACTTTAATTTAGCAAAAGAGACCTTGGACTTTACTGGAGGGCACAGATCAAAGGAGCTGGGGGTCATTTTCCTATAAATGTCTAAACTCACTGGACCTTCATTAGTTACACCTGTTAGCAGTTGGACCCCTTTTGCCTTCAAAGAAGGTACAGAAGTCAGGTACACTGTTGCCATAAAGGTATGGGCATGATCAGCAAACAATACTCAGGAAGATTGTGGCATTTAAAGAATCTTCACTTGGTAATAAGAACCAAAGTGTGGCAAGAAAATACCACTACACCATTATACACCATTATACACCATTACACAGCAGCCTGAACCGTTGATCGAAAGTAGGCTGGTTCACAAAATTCTGATCCTACCATTTGACTTTTGCAAGAGAAATCAAGTCTCATTAGACAATCTTTTCCAATCTTCTGAGCCTGAACTGAACTGTAGCCTCAGTTTCCTGTTTTTAGCTGACAGGAGTGGAACTCTGTATGGTTTTCTGCTGCACTAACACATCTGCTTCAAGTTTTGATAGGTTTTGCAGTCAGAGATGCTCTTCTGTGTTAGCTGTAGTGCAGATGCACGAGCCTGGACGCAGCCTGTTCCAGCTGCTCCTGTTTTTTTCCCGGACTTACATCATTTCCTCTGGGACTAATAAAGCATTCTTATTCTGATTCTACCACTGTTATAACAAGTGGCTATTTGAGTTCCCGTTGCCGTCCTATCAGCTGAAAAGCAGTCTTTCCATTTTCCTATGACATCAAGAAGATATTTTCTCCCAGAGAACTGCTGCTTACTACATTTTCTCTTTTTCAGACCTTTCTTTACAAACCCTAGAGACAGTTGTGTGGAAAAATCCCACTAGAAAAATCTCAGCAGTTTCTAAAATACTCAGATCAACCCATCTGGCACCAACAACCATGTCACCTTCAGAGTCACCTAAGTAACCGTTCTTGTCCATTGTGATGCTCGGTTTCAACTTCAGATGATCGACCTGCACATGTTTACATGGCTACATGCGCCGAGTTGCTGCCATGTTATTGGCTGATTAGATATTTGTGTAAATGTGCATTTGAACAGGTATAAATCATTCCTGCGTTAGCCTCATTTTTCAGACCCAGAGGCTATGACCATCTTCTATATACACTATAAGTTTGAAAATTTTTTTGACCGTGTGAGTATTGTATCCCTCCTCCACCTCAGCTGAAGTTTGCAGATGTAGTTCACTAGCAGCAAAAAATTTTCTGCATGAGTCATCGCTTTTATGTCTGCTGGATTACATACCTGAAATTTTTTAAACTTAAAAATTCCTGAGTCTTAAAGAAAATTCTTTTCAAAACACTGTTTAGCATTGTGCAATTTGTGTGCACGTTGTGCATCTACACACACACACAGAAGGAAAAAATACTGATAAAGAAGTCCTGAGAATGATGACAGACACTCAGCTTTACATCAAGATGACTGAGCCCAGCACTAGACAGCTCTGTGTACTGCCATTACAGTGTGGTGGCTTTGCATTTAAACTGTCATCCATTTGTAAATCAAACACTATAGTTGTTGAAATGTGAACAGCCTGCTGATAATTAACTGTTAAATATGTGATAATGAGTCATCCTGCAGCCAGAGGGGATGTTATTCTTACAGTGTGTTCTTCCAGTTTAATCTCACAGTAAACCCTGAACCTAATCTGTTCTTATGGAAACAGAAAAAAAATAACACACTCAAACGTTCAAGATGTGACCTGTATTGCATTTTTAAGGTCTCTTATTATGAAAAGAGTCATGGAAACCAATTTATTTTAGATATCAGAGTGGTCACATTACCACTCTAAGGTACCACTTAAGTGCTTAAAGGAGCTCACTGTACCATATGGTCTGTGCCAAGGTTTACTGAAACAATACCTGATGAGATGCTGTTGGGGGGCAAAAAGACCAAAGTGAATGTAACTAATTTTAAACCATTAACAAAGTGGAAAATGTGGAATCAAATAAGTTGATTTTTCATGTTTTGCCTATCAATAGTCTTTTTTTTAAATAGTTAAACATTCAAAGGCAGGAAAGCTGGAGCAAAGTATCCACGGGTGCAGCACTGACTGATTGACTCTGACCTATTTACTAATTAATAGGTGGTGCTAGATAGGTGGTGCTTTTTTTTGGAGCGGTTTTATGGTTTGTAAAACCGCTTTACACCTAAAATCACCTCACACCCTGTCATTATTTAATTTTTATGCTATATTAAACTAATCCAATTCCTTACTACAATATGAATGATCCTTTTATTTTCACCCATTTATTTTCGTTTTCTCCGCGGATTGTGAGATAGGCGCACACAGTGCATGTTTTGAGTGGGCGGGGCAGGAGAATAGACGGACATGTGGGCACATCTCAGCCGTCAGAGGGCGGGTTTGTAGCGTTGTGTTCGCAGCGTGTGGCTGCTGCTGCTGGTGATGAGAGAAGCGGCAGGTCACCTACAGCTACACAAATCTCAACAGCAGAGGTCCAGCGCCTTGGATGCGACTTTAAAGCGCGTCGAGAACAATAGGCACCGACTGACGGCTGTCAGTTTTGAATGTGGTAGACTGTCCTGCCTTTTCTCTACCTGCACTGCTCCTTTCTAGTGAAAGAACTGGGAAAACAAAACAAAAGGTGTGACTTGGAAAAGTGTTCAGTCGGGCACGCGTCAGAAGTCCGGATAGATTTGGCACATGTAAAGATGCCAAATGGGTCTCGTCGCAATGGGATTTGAGTTGAAGAACACGTAACCACTTAGAAGTCATCCCGATTCAACCAGTCGTTAAGGTAACTGGGAACTTGAAAAGGCGTATTTTCTTTCTCTTTTTCTTCTAATTCTTTTTGACTGCTGGGATGTTGTGAGCGACGCGTCGCCTGGGACAGAAGGAGCGGGGACGCAGAAGGAAGAGGGGGCACCAGAACTGGCTGAGCAGCGGAGGGATTATGGCTCTCGCAACGTTTTCCCTCAGCCTCATCACGCTGGCGCTTACAAACTTGCACCTTTCAAGAGCCAGCAATCGGCATGCGGTGTACTGGAACAGTTCAAACCTGCTGTAAGTGGCGCACTCTCCCCTTGTTAGCAAATTAACCGATGCTGGTCTTTGTCGATGCACACCTGTGCTGATAACTTGTTTACAAGACTGTGTGAGGACCTTCTCCTGCAACGACGTGCTTCTTTTATTTACAGCGAAGCTCTTGAACCACCACTCAAATACACCACAAGAGATATATTTAAGAAATGAGAGATTATAATAAGATATTAACCAGTTGCAGTAGTTCACAAATGTCTTCTTTTTATCTCTTCAATAATTCCAAGCTTCAGATGTTTCCTTTGTTCCCAGTCATTTAATCCGTTTGAGTGCAGTAATGCATCTCCACTGGGAAACTGTTTCTGCGATGCTCCTCCTGTTCACCCTGCCTGTAAAGTGCCTGCTATATAAATATTTGAATCCTGTCTCACATTTAGACCATCTACTAGCTCCCAGTATTGAGTCATTAAAGCAGTTTTCTTTCTTTCTTTCTTTTTCTTTTTTTTTACCTTGCTGTCTGGCCGTCCTCCCTGCCCCCCCATCCAGCATCAAATGCATTATTCACATACACAGCTCAAACTTGAAGAAGTCAGTGTATATGTGTGGTCATTACAAATAAGTATGCTTGCCACACTCACTCAAACATACCTCTGACTTTATTCTCGTCCTGTGATTCCTCCACCATCTGTGAGGTTGCTTACCTCTGGTGAGCTTTCTCAGGCTCTCCTATCTCTCTTTCGCTCTCTACTTCTATAAAGCCGGCTTGCTGTGGGGCAGAGATCGATGTGGATTCTACTGCCTTTGTCTTCTCATTAGCCAACAGTAAATTTATCTTTCTCACATTCTTTTATCTCTTCTCCTCACACAGCCTCCCTCTTTGCCTCCCCCACTAACCCCCACTCCTGCTTCGCTTCCTCTATCTGTGTTCCTCCTCTGTCCATTTGTATTCACCACAGATGCAGGTCTCTCCTATCGCCTCTCTCTATCACATACTTTGCGTTTTTCTTCCTTCTCTTATTTTTCTACTGTGTATCACTACTGTACTGTCTGTCCCCCTCACTTCCACCCCCCTCCCCTTCTTTTCCCCCCTCTTTCTGCATCTCATTGCCGCCCCCACATCTGCTGCTGCTGCTGGTCCCTCACTCGACTTCATACAGTAAACGATTAGAATTAGAAAAGTGGGGTGAATTTAAAAATAGTAGTTATAATAACAGTGATGAAGCCTGATGGAAACGGTAAAGGTGATGCTGCAGCAGTGTCACTTCCTCATTAACATTAATGTGAGAATGGCAGAGTCACATTCACAACTGTTTCAGATTTATGACTACAGTTAATCCCGTCGGTGTGACATGAATAGAGAGGGGGCGTATTAACTGAGACTTAGTTGCGTTTTAGTGCCGAAAAAGTGCACAGGTTTTTGAGTGCCATAATCAGCAGTAGTCTATCTATCAATTTTAATTAGTTGTTTGGCGTGTGCTCCATCTAAAATGATTTTCACAGCGTGGGTATGTTTGCTCAGTGTAGTTATTCATTACAGCGTTAGCGCATTCGGTGGCTTTAAATTGACATTTATGTGTTAAAATGACAAATATGTGCCCATATTGATGAATTTAAAATGCAGTGTGTGTGTTTGCGTGTGAGAGAGAGAGGCAGAGAGGGAGGAAAGCAGAGAGAGACAAAGTGCAGGTGTGGGTCTACATGCGTGCGTGTGCAAAACCTTTCTCCACAGTGAGATACAAATCTCTAAAATAATGCAAAAACTGACCCAGTTTGCAGGTAGCAGACAAATCCTCAGAGGCTATGGCAAGAATACTGATGGCCATCAAGCCTTAAAAGGCCTTAGGCTTCGAGCCATTTCTCCTACATGCACAGAAACCAGCTGAAGGCCTTGCTTGTTCAGTAACGCAGCTCCGTCTCTCATCCAGCTTTCGTTATAGAGGCACGCTCAGGAGGGAGCAGTAAGAAATGAAGGCAGCAGGAGAGAGCGAGAAACCAGAGGCCTTTAGGGCCAAAGCTCTGGTTGAGGCCTTAATGGTTCACCCTTGAGCGCAGCATTCAGCACAGATGGTTACGGCACAGCTGCAAGAAATGGGATCACTTGGAAGCCAAGCTGTTTGTGCCAAAGCCATGAAAATGGCTTTTTATGATAACGCTCAGCTAGAAATGTCTTGCTCTGGTGTACTAAAAGTCAAAAGTGGATTGTCACACAGTGGATTCCTCGCTAATACTGCTCTGTTTGATTCTTTTCAGCTTTTGTGAGGTAAACAACATCAGATGATTTATTATTGCTTTTTGTCATGCCTTGCACAATTTGAAACGAGATATCCCGATTATCATAACCCCAAGAAATACCTCTGAGTGCTTTGATTACCGCCCAAGTCCGTCACGACCGCACTACCCCCCATTAGAAAGTGTTGGCCTCAGCTTCCACTCTCAGCAGTGTGCCTGGCCAACTCGTTACAGATGTCCCTGCTAATGGCTGACTGAGGCAAGAAAAAACACACACGCAGGCCATTAAATCATCTCGCATCTGAGGCCATCTGCCAATTAGAGGGGGGAGATGTGGAACATCTTGAGAGCATGCCGGAGCAGCGGTGCACTGCGGTAGCCTCGCCTACCCGCAAGCAGCGTCCCATACTCCTGCCACCTCCTCCCATCAGGTGTCTGGCCTCGCTGGTTTCACAGGACGCATCTCCATAATTGCCCACCATGTGTCGGTGTGATGAAAACAGCAGCGCAGCTTTCATTCAATCTCCCACTCCCTCACTAAGTCACATAGTTCCTCTGCTAATGCTTTTAACTTAGCAGAACACCAGAACAAAAAAGTCTTTGCATGGGTGTGTGAAGGAATACCAGGGAATTGCGTTTGAAAATGTGCCACACGTCTCTTTGCTAAATCGCCATTCCCTTGCCTGCTCAGCGAGATGAAAGCTTTCTTTCGCTGTTTGTGGCCGATACTTAGTGATTTACAGCTCAGCGTGTTTTATGCTACACATTATGGACTGATTTGGCCCTGAAATGGTGTCTGTCAAGCCCCTGGAACACACACACACAAAACAAAACAACCCAATTCCCCACACAGTATATCTGGTGCTACAAAATAAATTATCACCTTGACAAATAGCTTCCCAGAGAGTTCGAGGAACAGCAGCCCGGTGATCAATGTTGAGTCAAGGTGCCGTCTTTCTCAACAGGCTCATTAACCACCAGGTCGGTCTTTGTGGGTGTGTAGACCCAGCTAGAGTTGGAGGCGGTCCCTTCTGGGACAGAGGAGAACCTGGTGCCCTGTAGGATACACTTTGTAGATATTAAGTTGCAGTAAAGGCAATCATTACTGATAAATGAAGAAATGAGAGAGAGAGAGGGGTGGGAAAAAGAAATGTCAGGTGATGGATAAGGACATTTCAGAAAGTAGATGGAGACAAAGCAAAGGATACAAAGTGTGAAGAATCCTTCTGTAAGGAAGAGGTGGCTGTAACGGAGAGCTTGTAATAGAAAGAAATGGATTGAGAAGATGTTGGAAAGGTGGAAAGCAGAGATGTCTTTCACTGGAATAAAGCAGTGGAAAGATTAATTAAGTCGGTCAAAAGTCAGGAAGGGTGAAAAAAGAGCGCAAGCTTTGCCGGATATGGAAGTTCGGTTATTTGGCTGAGTGTGCTGTAGCTGCTGTTTTCTGAGGATGAGATACCCACAGGAGGTGATCCGTGCTAATGTGGACACAGGCTGGGTCATTCATGTGGACCAGTGCTCTGAGACAATAGCCGCTGCCACTCACCTGCCCCTCGGCCCAGAGAAACACGGCGACGCATACGGAGCTTATGGGAGACAAGCAGATTTGCTACCTGATTACATGCACGTTCGTCCGCCTGCAGCTCTGTCTCTTGGCTGTCTTGGCAATTTTGCATACAAATGCATCTTATTCACTGGCATTCAATTTGTTCTTTTGCATTCATTGTACCACACAAGCGCCGCAAACAGCAGTAGATAGTGGGCTTTTTTTTTTCCTTGGTTGCAGTCATGTTAAATGAGAGGGAATGTGTGTGAATAACACTGATTGAAAAGTGCAATTTGACCTTTTGAGTTTTTGAATTAAACATGTTCCTCCATATCTAAAATGGAATATTCCCCTCTCCAACTATTCAGGTTGTTTGTTGAGATATGAATGCTTTCCATTTCATTTGCTTTAGACATTCAGAAGATTAGTTTGAGCACTGCTTTTAAATAGACGGTTAACTTAGTATCATCGCCCAGCGCTCATTGGAACCGAAGTGGTGGAAAGTGGTTAAAGGTTACTGGTCTGCAAAGCTGTGTTCTGACCATTTTTAGCTTGTTGCAATGTGGTATGAGTCACATAAGTGGATGGAGAAACACTGAAAGGATATTTAATGGTTCTTATAGATCCAAGAGTGGGTGTGCAGATCAATACATTTATATGGTATGGGAAGGTGAATGGAACCTGGCCAAACAAAAACACGGCCTGGTTGCTTTCGGAGCAGCAATCAATCCGGGTGCATCAGGTGATCAATTTCCAAATGCATTTTTAATTTGATTTCGTGGTGTCAGTAAATCGCCATGAAGCATTCGGCGCTAAGCTCGGGAATCACAGATCAAGTATTGCCTTGGAACAGCATGCCTGAGAATTGATTACTATGGGCTTGTCAGTCACTGCTCCGGGGTTCATGCTCCTTAGAGGCCTTAACTATGTTTGTGTGAAACAAGGCCTTGGTATAGCTTCAGCAACAGCTCCAGAGAAAGCAAAGGTTAGAAAAACACGAGTGCAGGCACGGATGAAAGAAAAATAGCCTATGTGTTTTGAATAAATCCAAGACTCACACTAAATGCAACTTATTCCTCTGAAATGTGAAAATAATATAAAAAGCTGTACTAAGGTATGCGAGATCTCAACCTATGTGATTCTTTCACAAGATAAAAATGAAAAACCTTTATCACAACGTGCTCCTTATGTGCGTCATTTATGATAATCTACTCTCATCTTTTTCTTTTCTCCCCGATATGAAACATGTGATTTAGACAATTCACAATTAGTGAAATTAATATACTTAAGTGACATAATTGCAAAAACAAAAATAAAATGGCACAAACACAGTGTTCATTTTTGGCCACTGCTATTGTTGGGCATAAATCGCACTCTACCAAGCAGTTTAATTAAACCAACGTGTATTTTAACAGATACGAACCAAGGGAAAAGTCTGAAAAAAATCAGCTATTACACTGTTACAATAAAGTCTCCTGTCTTGGTGTTTCTGCTTTTTTATCCGTTCTGATCCTCTCAAAGGTCCAAGGCACTCCAAGCCTGCTAAGCTTCATTTTAATAAGGGATCTGCAGATTTGGTGGGCCATTATAACCTGTTCATGAGCTCTGATGGGAAGGTACCTTGGGGCTCATGTAAGAGCTACCTCAGGTGACTTGGAGTGCTTCTTTCCATGGAGGAGTCCAAGGGAAAAACATAGTTAGGCCCTTCATATGTCATCAAAGGCCATTAGCATTCCTGCACTCCAAGCTTTTAAAAACTGCACTTAACTGGCAGTGGGAACCCACAGGAGATGGTCCTGATCCCAGACAGGTAGAACCAATTTCAGACTCAATGATTTGAATGCAAATGCTTTCTACAAAGAGGGCTTTCCAACTTCAGAATGGCAACTCCACAGTACATTACACTGGGAGTCTGCACTGCAGTGCCCGTTACCCACTGGGAAATTACATTGCTTCAATGATGAAAATGGCTGCCATGTAGGAAAAAGATCAAAGCTGTTGATAGGTGGATGGTCACTGGCTGGAGTTTGATTATTTGGGAAATGGGCCTTGTTAAGCTACATGGCCCGGAAAACAATATGGCAGCCACAGCAGTTGGTCAAAATAATTTGTTTTTTTATTGAAGCAGAAGGCCTCTTCTGAGGTATGGCAATTGAAGCGGTATTTTGCACCAACTGGCGCCCTCAGAGTTATCAGTGTCCTTTCATAAAAAAGGCAGCAAGCGAGGACACAGGTTTGTGCTCTGTCATATCTTGTTCTCTGTTCATTCCCTTCAGGTCTTGAGCCGTGACAGGTCTTCCCTCTAATGCTCTTGGGTGCTTAACAACAGCCGTGTTACGAGAAGTGGAAACTGTCCTCACAGCTTAGTGGATGATACGGCTCCAGTTTTCCTTTTATGTGAGGGCAATTTCGGATATGGGCAGCGTAATAATTAGATATTCTCTTATAATTGAGATTTTTCCTATTGAAGATGTAATTATATGAAGGTCTGAGACCCTTTGGCAGCCGTTGTCTCTGTAATAAGAATATTTGAAGAAAATTGAAATCTCTCTCTAGTGCTCTGTGCATCCAGAATGACAAAAAGTAATTTGACCTCTCAGTGGCAGCCGCCACCGCTTAATGTATCCCTCTTATGTTGTTAGAGGGAACATTCAAATCAGTACATCTTCAAGTGAAACTGCTCTATTACAAATATGATAGCAAAGTCGTTAAAACTTGAAAGTGTGGTGCAAGTGAATCGGAAGGGAAGCTACCTCCTGGCAGAAGTAAAGGTTAGATTGTTGTCGGGAACCTGGAGAGCTATGCTGCGCAAATTTAAAATGTGGAGATATTTAAATGCTGTGCTTGTTGAGGCAATTACATTGGAGTTATTAAATAAAACACCTTTTTTTGAGGGAACATGCAGTTTAAAAAAACACGGAAGCCAATATGCAATGTCCAAACTATTGTTCACATCTGATTGTTGGGAAAGAGGTCGAATAGACGCATTAGTCCTTTTTGTTGTGTTGCTGTTTTGATGAGGGGTAGCAATAAATAATACTGTGAACTTTTTTGGGAGCAAGATGAGTTCAAAAATAAATAAAAAAAGAAATGAAATCAAATGAAATAACAGTTAATATTATATATATATTATATTAGACACACAAGTGATTTCTTTTTCAATTAAACTGAAGAAATGGAGTGAAGCCTGCCAGCCAGTTGAGGCAATCAACTTGAGCTGCACTGTTTTGTACACAAATGGCATGGCTCATTCTCCTCATGAACACTGAATACTCCCCCCAGCTCGCTTGTCTATTTAATGCTACAGTCACACTAGAGAAGACATTGATTGGACACTTTTGCACAACCATAATTATTGCAACTGTGTGCAATCAACTTTTTTCATTGAAATGTTTGCCTTGAAGACGGCGACTTGGTCTATGACCGCTTACAATGAGTTGCTGTCTTCAAAGTAACTTTGCATCAAGACAACATTAAAATGACATTAAGATGGAGTCTGTGTGCGATTCAGTGGGGTCAAGTTGGCTGCTAATGTATTATTTGTGATAATTTGGCAATTAACTGTGGTAAATCTGCAAAAATTGCAAATCTGTTGCAGTGTTTGGTGTGGTTGTGGCTCAAAAGGGTGGAGCAGGTCATCTACCAATCAAAAGGTCAGCTGTTCAATACCTGGCTTCTCCAGTCTGCATGTCCACGACGACCTTGTCCACAACACTGAACCCCAAGTTTCCCCGGATGCATTCACTGGACTGTGAATGTGTATCAATGTTAGATAGAAAACACTTAGGCATAGAAAATGGTGTTTGTATAAAATCTTGAGTTAGGTGATTGAAGCTTGTAGTACAAAGCTTTGAGTGCTCAAGCAGAATAGAAAAGCACTACATAAGAACAAGAACCAGTCCATTTACAATTTACTTTGTTGCAAAGAGGTTGCCATCTTACTTTAGTGTGACTAAATCATAATGAGGCTCACGCATGATCGCATACATGGGTTAAAGATTGTGTCTGTGTTATGATATTTACAAAGAAAATTGAGAAAAGAAGAAGAAACAAAATGCCTCAAGCAGCACTCTCATGTGCCATTTATTTAATTCTTGATGGGTATGCCATATGTGTGGTTTGCTGGTGTGGTTGTCATAGCAAAAACAATCAGTCAGTCACAAGGCAAGCAATCTGAGCTTTGACTAGTTGTTGGCACGAGCTTAGCTGGCAACCTGTGACTTATTTTGATCACTACAAAATGCTTGATTTGAATAAACATGATTTGATTGGCTGGCACTTGAAAAGTTCAACTTTTCGCAACTCCAAGCAGCACAAACAAACAAACAAAGCATGGTATCGGCTCCACAATTCAGTTTGACAACGTACGAAGTCATCTCCTTCATTGTGAATGACAGGTGAGAGCATGAAAGCATGAAAGCCTGAAAGATGTGCATGTGTGTTCTGTACAATACGGATGGCAAGAAGTGTGTCACTTTCTAAAGAGGGAGTTCTTAGAGGGGAGCAAGATCTATCAACAGTCCTCCTTCAATAAAGAGGACTGTTGATAGATCTTTTGGTAGGTGCTTTATTGAAAGAAAAAAATCTGTTGCTGTGAGATGTCAGGCCAAGTTCAGATGGTGTATGTCGCCACATAATAAGAAGCACACCCCAAAACCCTGAGTGCTAAAATTGAAAACCAGATACTTACCCAACTGACAAATAAAGAGCAAATTGAGTTTGGAGCCTACAACCCAAACTGTATTCTGCTGCTGCAATGAATCATGTAAAACTTCGGCTGTCTAACTGAAATGAGGCTTGTTTAATCTTACACTCATATGGATGAAAAACAGGGTGAAAATAATCTCCTGTTCCTCAGGACTTAGCTATGTCAAAATTAAATATTTGTGCAATTATTTATTAGGGGACAAATGGGCAAAGATACGTTGACATTTTTTAATGGTTCAGACTTTTATGTAATATAACAACCAGTACAGTCAGCAGATCAGCCAACAGCTCAGTGGTACTATACTCCTTTTTTTTCCACCCATGTTTCCATATCTTCAACCTCATCATTTAATCAGGTCTCGTGTTGGTCTACATTAAAAAAAAACTACTCTGAATTCATTTGCCGCCTTGATGTGTAAATTCAGTTATGGTTAATGCATGAGCGACGGCACATGCATAATTATAACTCTGTACTCACCTGCGTTTTTTTTCTCCCGCACTTGGACAAGACATGACTCAACACACTGCCGGCATCCTCCGTCACTGAGGGAGGGAAGGTTGGTGGTGGGGAAGTGGGAATCAGTCCTTTGCTCTCTCCTGATCACTTTGAAACGTTGATGAGAGAAATAACTCTACATTGCAGTCTGTTATTTGCATTTGTTAAAGCTCGGAGGATGATTTGTAGAGGAATAAGAAGGGGTGGCGCCCTGCTTGTTATCACAAAATTTTGAAAGCCGTAGTATTAATGACCAGATTCTTGAAATATAAGAGTCTGTAATCTACCTGTTTGCCATGCCTCCTGATTAAACTGTGCAAATTCTCCACTGGCTATGTACCAATCTGCTGCAGTGCTTTGTTTGTTAAGTTATTAATTTGGTTGGTTCAGCTGCTTTTCAGCAGCTCGGGGCTATGTACAGCAGACATCTGTGAGCGCTGCCCCAATGACCGTAGTGTTGAAGCTACATTTCTTACTTATTGCCAGTGTAGTATATGCGATGTTTTCTCGTGGTAACAACCGGTGTAATGCAGCATAGCACTGTGTCTAGACTAGCATGGTGTGTAAAGCTGGGAATCACACAGAGACGAGCCCAGCGCTTCACCATGCTGTGTGTGGGTGTATAGAATATCAATGTCCTGCTGTGCTCTCTCACTCTGTGTTTGTCTGGCTGCTATTAGGTGGCATTTAAGGTGTTTTCATGTCTCAATGTCTGTCTAGGTAGTTGTATGTGCGCGCGTACATCCTTGTTTGATTGATTGTCTTTGAAAGCACAGTAATGATTCTGTCTCCTCGTCTTGGCCCTCGCCGTCTCTTTTGGTCAGTGTCTCCCTCACGTCTGCGATTGCCTCGCCGTTGGTTGCATTTGCCTCGCAGAGCAGCAGCGCTCTCCGTCTTCCTGCCTTGTTGTTTGAAGTGTTTTTGCTCAGCCTTCTGTTCCTGCTCCGTTCTCACCTTGTGTGGAGTCAATGGGAAGTCCCAGAAGACTGCCTCGCTCAACCGCATTGCTGTGCGTGGGAGGGAAAGTGGGCACTGCCGCCCATTTACCTCCCTTTAATTTATCGCTCTATTGCAGTTGAAAGAGTGAATCACATAGGTCGTATCATTATTTAGAAATCATCTCGCTCATAGACGTCTTAGTACAGTGTGAGAACACGAGGGAGGCTGTGGTTTTCCTTCTCACTGCATTCTTTGTGCCCGTGTGTCTTTCAGTATAGGATAAAGTATATGTACTGTGAGAGATAGATGGTTATGATAAATAGATTTGCTTTTGCAGCACTTAAAGGGATTCTGTGCCACTTCCCAGGAGGAAAAGGTAGAAAAAGTTCTGACAAAAAATAACCAAGAGGAAGAAAGTGAGGATGGGGGAGGAAAATGAGGGGGAAAAAGGGACTTGTGAGAAGGAGATATAAAGCATTTCGAAGATGTAAAGGCTGACAGTGGAGTGGAGGTGGGGGATAGGCTAGGGCGGGGAGGAGGGGGGGAAAGGGGGATATTTGTATGTAGGGGAGAGGAAGAGTCTGCATGGAGAATATTAATGGTGTGTCAGGAATTGGAGTATCTTTAAAGACCTCAACCTTTTCTGTGGTGCTGATGTGTACTGTATCAGAACAAGCAGCTTGGAGGCACTGCTGAAAAATCAGGAAAAATAGCAAAACGGGCAACTGTCACAATGGCCATTCTGAACCCACACACAATATTGTACCGGAGTAGTGTTTGCATGGCACAGATTCTAGTGGCTATGAATCAGGAAATAGTATTGGCCCCACTGATATATTCATCACTCAGATAATTTCCACTGCTTGTCCACAAGGGTTGGGAAATTGGACAAATATATCATGATATATTGTCCTAGCAGTGATTATCCAAGTCCATTATCAGTGGTTCTTTTTTGAGCCGATTCTCCATGATGGTTTTTATCTATGTAGGTTAACAGTTTGTAATTCTTCCTCTATAAAAATGCAGCTCAGTGAATACTTCCTTCTTTTTGTGCTGATCTAGAGTTGAAAGTTGTGCGCAGACACTGATAACACTGATCTCATGTGGAAAACTGGCCTGTGAATGGTCAACAGTATTTCCCGCAAATTCAGCGTGTGATGGTAGTGTATGCACCCTCATCTTTTTTAGCATGCATGGGTGTGCATGTGGCTCCTTTCCCAGTACATAGGGTTTCTTAAATGACTTAATAAATAATACAGTGTCTTCTCTACAAATATTTTATTTGCCTAGTACTTTGCAGTAATAAATAAATAATAATTATAATCAGATACTTCTTCAGTGAAGCTCTCATCCTGCAGCTGAACTTCAATTCCACGGTCTTGAACTGCAGCTCTCAAAAGTAGTCGTTGTTCTTCTCTGCATCGTTAGTCAGCTTGGTGTGGTGGAAGGTTTGTTTTGCAGGTTCTAGCTAGAGTGACCCTCCAGCTCACAGTGGATCTCCAGAGCAGTATAAAGACTAGCGTTGCCAGCAGTACTCCAAGATACGGATGTGGAGTCTGTCCAGTGGTGGAACGAGAAGCTCACTGGGGAAGCAGGTAATTCATTTTGAGGGCTGTAGTAAAACACCTGAGCTGGGGGATAGTCCTCCAGTAAACCAGTCACTGGTGGCGTCGTTGATGGTTTAAAATTAAAAGCAAATAATATTAATATTTTACTTTTTAATATTTTTTTGTATTACTTTATTAGTGGAGAAGTTTTGACTCGCTCTTCTTTACAACAGTGGATCATTTTTTGAGGTTTGTGGGCATTTTTTATGCACAGCTCACCACAACATTTCAATCAGATTGTGGTCTCAGCTTTGGCTGGACCATTGTGACATGTTGATTCTTTTCTTCATTTGCTGCTGCGCTTGCGCTTGCCCTGGTCATGTGCTGATCAACAAGCCTAAATCATTACCTCTCCACCACTGTGCTTGATATTTCATATAAGGTATTTGTGCTGACATGCTGCAATGTGGTGTTGAATATTATAGCCAAACATCCCTACTTTGGTCTGTCTGTCCAAAGGGCATTGTTCCAGAAGTCAGACTTTGGACAACCCTTCCAAATCCATCCATCCATCCATCCATCCATCCATCCATCCATCCATCCATCCATCCATCCATCCATCCAGCTAGCTAATTCACTCTGTATCTCCCTCTTTCTGTATTATTCACATACCTCAAACACAGCCACCGATTTTTCAGTTGCTGTCGTGCCAGGACTGTGAAATCCCTCCAAGCACCTGTCAACTCTGGGATCTACAGCGGGAAAGAGAATAGAGGGTGCTGCAGGTGTGCGCATTGTATGCGCGCGCACATGCGTGAGACGGAAGAGAAGTGTGAGAAAAGGAAGAGGGAGAGAGAAGTGACACTCATTTACCACATGATGCAAGGAAGAAACACGCCGTCTTTTGTGGAAGCCTGTGTCACAGGTGACAGTCAGTGACAGGGCCATGAACAGGCCTGTCAGGAAGGTAGGCGCAAAAGAGGGGGAGACGCAGGAAAATGTATATGGTAGTCCTCGTATAGCAGATGACAAATAGAGTGAGTATAGGCGTAGGCCACGATGGCAGGGAGAATAACAGTGGAGCACATTGTTAGGAGTTAAATGATGTAGTGAAGAGAATAACATATATAGCCTGAGGTCTTTGTGTAGAAGATGGGGAAAGCAAGTGACGGACAGCAACTGCAGGAGATGGATTCCCCTTGTGAAAATTGGTTTAATACCAGGAAGTTTATGCTTACTGCCTTTAAAAACATTGTGGTTGTGATTAGCAAAAAGGGGGGAGACTGTAGATAATCAAATTCACGTCTCTGTCTGATGTTTGTTTTGTTTTGCTTTTTAATTTAATCCAGAGTAATGCAAATTGAAACATCACACTCTCAAGTCCTCCTTTCTGTCATCGTAAATTGTCTGCTGAAAGAAAGTTTTACTCGTCCTCAAGATTTCCTGAAATCTGTAACAGCTTCAGACTTGGCATTTGCAATCATAAAACAGGCTGTAATCCCTAATTAGCAGGCTTTAATTTTCTTAACGGGAATGAACTTTTGCTCAAATTAGAGGTTCCATTAAGTTTTGATTCGAACCTCCAGCGCACGCCGTACGGAGGGGGGGAAAATGAGTGCGGAGGAAACGATATCTCTACCTAATGTGCAGTGCTAGAAAGATAACGGCAGTTTCAGAAATGCCAGGGACATTAGCATTCTTGCATCGTGGTATGTGTGTGTGGGGTCTCAGTTTTTAAATCTAAAAAACCCCCCAAAAACTGTTGTGCGTCAGCGAAAAACGTTACCCACACACCCTCATAACACACACCTCCTCTTCATTAGACAGTTCATCAGCAATCTATCATCATATGTATTATTTATGAGTGGAGCCGAGTTAATTCTAAACACGCAGCACAGGTTTCTTTAGTTATTTAGGTTTCATTTATTTATTTTTTAACTAGTGTCAGCCCTATTGTATATTTAGAGACAGGGAGAGAGCGCTCGGAGCTTCAGAAAATGATGCTTTTCTCCTTAATGAGGACTTGTTTCCACCGCTGCCACCTCAACCCGAGCAGAGCGCCAGGGTTTTCTGCTCTGCCAGCCTGTGCTTGTATGCAAATATCCATTTTTCAATCAACCTTGCCGTTCTTTCTGAGGCGTTCGATACAGGTCTGGCCTTTTGCGAAGTAATTCACCCAGAATTCCTTTGACCTCCGAGGTCAGCGGGTGGAACGATACCTTTAATCACTAACCTCCACTCGGTGTCGACCGAGACCGAGGGAGGTCACTTAAAGTAAACAGGCTCTCGGGTTGCATTTAAATAAGCAACTCATGGCAGTGTAATGGCATTGACTGAGTCAGGTTAGCTCATCTGTCTGTAACAAGATGGAAAACATTTTGCACCAGTGTTTGGAAATTAAATAGGCAAATTTGCATTACAATTGGATTATCTGTGACCAAGATGTTTAATAAGCTACCAGGCATCTTCTTTTCACAGACTCGAGTAGTTTCTGGTCAGGACGCTTTAAAAAAAACAAAAAGCAGTACTGTAACATTGCATTAATAGTTCCATTTTAAACTCGTTTTGAACAAAACTAAGAACTGTTTCTGGATTTTTATCCCCATTAAGAAGCACCAGTGATTCCTTTTGTTGTTGTTGTTGTTGTTGAGTTAAAATAGGCAAGTGAGCAAATGTTCTAAAGCTTGAAAGTTTTTTTTCCTTAATTGTTTCGGCACATATCTCAAAACACTTTTAAAAAAATTCTCAGCAACAGAAAATGCTTTTCCCAAAACTGTTCATGTGTTCAGCAAAACACTATAGTTAACCCACAAAAGGCTGTAACTCATCCCACACTGTCAAAATGAAGTTTTTGTGTCCATGAATAAGTCGGCGCCACCAACGTCTTCTGATGTTTTTACTGATATTGAATTGTGACTGACTGTTATTGTGTTTCAAAATTAACTGTCCTGATTTTCGGAGCACAATGTTCTGCATTCTACTTTGTAGAAATAATGTGATGCACGTAATGCTCGAAAAAGATAATTATAATTTCCCTCATGGGAAGGTTGGATGTCTGAGATGATTAACAGTTGAAACCTGTTTGTTGAAGCTGTGCTTTTAGTGCATTGCTGGCAAAACCACCTGAGTTCCCAAACCAAGTCTGACCAAAAATATTGAAGTTGTAAGATGAGTATTTGACTTCACTTGGCCTTCCTCTGGTTTAGACCCAGGAACTGCCAAATAATTTCATGCCCTTTAGACTTCTTCTATGGTTAAATTCCTGGGGGCAGCGTGCCGAGTGTGATGTGAAGCTGGGAGAGGTTTAGGACATTTTTGGAGGATTTACAGTACTGTGCAAAAGTTTTAGGCAGGTGAGAAAAAGTGCTGTAAACAAAGAATGCTTTCAAAAATGGAAGTGATAATCTTTTTTTTTTTTTTTATGAATCAACAAAATGCAGTGAATGAAAAAAAGCAAGATTTAAATCAAATAAATATTTGGTGTGACCACCCTTTGCCTTCGAAACAGCATCAATTCTTCTGGGTACACTTTTTAGTTTTTGAAGGAACTCGACTGGTAGGTCGTTCCAAACATCTTGGAGATCTAACCACAGCTCTTCTGTGGATGTAGGCTTCCTCACATCCTTCTGTCTCTTCATATAATCCCAGACACACTCGATGATGTTGAGATCAGGGCTCTGTGGGGGCCACACCATCACTTCCAGTACTTCTTGTTCTTCTTTATAAGGACACTGGAGTATATTGTGTGTGCTGTCTGAAAACTATAACTTTAATCTCAGCCAAACCGATTTACTCAGGAACAAATAAAATACTAAAAAGCAGCCAAACAATAACATTTTTAAGTTATCTAAGTGACTTATATATCATGAGTAGCGAAAGACGGCGGTGGGTTTGAAAACATTTTGCCGGGAGTCCGGTGTTCTCACCGGCTATACTGAGCCTTGAACCCCGGCTAGCTATCGAGCTGGTGGGTAACAG